>MKGJ01000011.1:15907-119374 GCA_002018255.1 Bretziella fagacearum | reverse complement strand
GGGGGGGGGGGGTATGAAGCCCAAGAAAACACAGGGAGAAAGAGTCTGGAGCGGGAGGGTTGATCTTGGTTGTGATGAAATCCCAAAAAGACGAAACAAATGGAGGGGGGGGGGCAATCTGATGAAGTATGCTTGCATTCAAAGAGATGGGACAAAAAGATAATCGCTGCAAGATGGCACTGTGATTGCAACTTAACCTAGGGTAGCCAAGAGAGACAAGGCAGATTGCAGCAGGTCATCCATCCAGCACAGAGGTGGAGGATGATGGCTTAGGAGGGGGTTTAGAAAAAAAAAAAAAAAAAAAAAAAAAAGAGACAAAAAGGAGATGAAAAACAGGGTTGTTATTGAAGAAGTAAAAAGTTTTGGTGATAGTTTGCGAGAGGGACAAAGAAAGACACAAAGAAAGAGAAAAAGAAAAAGAAAAAGAAAAAGGGTAATCGTGAGGAATGCTGAGTTGTAGAGGCAATCACGTACGCAAGTTTTTACAAAAGTAGCGGAAGGCGCACTAAAATCGGCAACTGCCACTAAAAAAAAGAAAAAAAAGAAGGGGAAAAAAAAGAAAGGAAAAAAAGAAAAAGGTCAAGCTCTAGATTTCTCCAGAGGTAGTTTCTGGGAATAACTAGCAAATAAAAGCGGAAGGATCTTGCGTCTTTCCACGGCTGCCGACGGCGGACTTACTCAAACGAAAACAGGCTGACTCATCAAGTCAATTGGAACTGACTGACTGATTGAGTACCATATTGATGTACTATACCTGCCCAGATAAACCATTGGGTTAATCTATGATCTGCTGTTCACTTCCATTAACTAAGAGAGTGAGAGGAGCAAGGGCAGTTCTTTGATTATCCCGTATTCTTTTTGCATTGCCACTCAAATAGTTACATATTTTGAAAAGGAAAAGAAAAAAAGCACCCATTATCGTGAGGTTTCTTATTCTCTCCGCCGCCAGCCATGGTGGCCAAGCTGGAGAAAGGACGATGATGCTAGGCCCAAAGTAGACGCTACCTTCCGTGTCAACCAAAAGCCTAGAGCGGGTAAAGTACAATGTACCTACCACTACGGCTATATATCATGTATTGTTAAAAATACATGATGATTTTTTTTTTTTTTTTAATAATCCAAGTGGCTCAACTTGGCATTGTGTAAGCCATACTATGATTGGGAATAATCCACTAGTCAGTCCCCCCAGCTTCCGAAGCCAAGTCAAGTACAAGGTACAAAGTACTTGTAAAGCTATAGTGGATTCAATGGTGTTAGGTCCACTTTTAAGTTGGAAAACCTCAAGTTCACTATTGCTCTTGTATTATATTTTGACCCCTCGGCTAGGAACAAGTCCAAGGCTGTCAAAGAATGAACAACTTCAATCGATTTCGAGGCCCACGTCCAAGCAAGCATCTGTACAGAAAAGGAACACAGAAAAGAAACAGGCTGCAGCCAGCCGTTGTTCTTGATGCAGCTTGGAGCCTGCATGGGGCCGGGTCTCTTCGTTGTCTGTATGCATATAAATTATATCAATATCTTTATCATTAAACATACTAAAATACATTCCGTATGGTCGGTACATATTGTTCTTTTGATCTTCCTTTGCATGTGGGCTCCATGCACTCACAGGCAAGCTGGCATTAGAGCGGCTGCAAGTGCTATCTCTACTACGCAATGCCGCCTGCATCTCATGATCAAGGGATATATATCTGTCTATCTGCTCACCTGTCTACCCACACCTGTCTACCCACACCTGTCTACCCACACCTGTCTACCCACACCTGTCTACCCACACCTGTCTATCTATCCATGTTCCTTTTCCATATAAAAGACACCCCACGGCCTTTGGAGTTTAGGACTATATCCCGCTCCAGCCGAACCCACAGCAAACTAACGGTAAAGACAACGGGCCTTTTTTTTTTCTTCTTCTTTTTCCTTTACTACGAGCAAGGGACATTCGGAGATTTTTAGACCCGAACAACACACTGATTATGAACCATAAAAAAAAAACCCCAATCCATTCCACCCAACTTCACCATTACGACATCACCTCACCGGCTACAGAGATAACAACAAGCTGCAGTCTTTCCCTCTGTGTACCCGCCTGATTGCTCCCTGGCTGCCATCCATCCAAAAAAAAAAAAAAAGAGTATGATTGTCACTTATTATTAGCATTTACAGGTGTTTAGTTGACTACATGATGCTTTTTTTCTGCACCAATATGCTCTAATCAAGTTACTTTCTAGGGGTTACTATCTCTGAGCCTCAAATAGATTACCTTTTTAGGTCAAAAAATTTCATGTTCCAGACCCATTGTTTTGCTTAACCCTTGTACAAACCAGGCTGTGATTTTCAATAGCGTGCAATCCAGCACTTCATCAGTAGGCTAAGCATCAGGATCATCATAAGTCCTATCTAGAATGTTGAATTTCCTTTTTTTTTTTTCTCTTTTTCTTTCTTTCGATTTGTGTCATGCTATAGTGGCCGACAGACGGTACGCACCGGCTTCTTAGGAAGAACAACAAGAAGAACGGTATACCAGTGGCGACTAATGGCAAACTTTGACCCTTGCGTTGGAAATCGTAAAGCTGAAGCTTGAATCCCACGAAAGCACGCCGCCACTCTATATCTAGGTTCACAGCCTACCTCATGTGTTCCAAGTCCCAGTATCTCCTTTGCTTTTTCTGTTTTTTTTTGGTTTTTTTTTGCCACTTGGAAATTACACTGACCTGTCTCCCCTTTCTCTCTTCCTTTCATTCATTCCTACCCTATGATTCACCAACTTGGGACTTTGTGTATTGTCTTGATCTTCTGCTATATCACTTGCCTCATAGGCCCTCCATGTCTTTTGTCCCTGAGGCCCAAACACTCGAAACCTATACCCTGATCAACTGTGAACAAAAAGAACAAACGTGATATTCGTGTTTCGTATAACGAGATGCTAGAATGGCACCTTCTCTGACTAGTGGTACATGTTGAACAAAATTGCAGTTGTAGACCACCCAGGCGGCTACCAAAGGGCCAGACCGTGGGATATCTGCACCGTGATGCCGCAGTGTTATTTGGTGCTTCAACTGGGCTCAATGATCTGCTGAGTCTGCTCGCTCGCCCCGTCCCCTCACCAACTCAAGCCAACTCTATATCTTGCAGCTGAGCACGACAAACAGTCCCCCCCCTTCCTCAACACTAGCACCGCCTCCACCGTCAACCCCTCTCATCAAGTTGTCCAAAGCGAGGGGAACGTAATCGTCAATCACCGGCAACCGCATCCAACCTGCTCTACTCCCACCCTATCTCACACCCAGAAAACCTCATCTTCCCATCAACCTTATGCAATGACATCAATTCCAATAGACTTTGCCTGGAAAATAATCGCCCGGCACAATCCCTCCAATGACAACCCTGATAGCCTTGGCTCACTCTGCTTAATCTTGGCAATCTCGTAAATGTGCTTCAAACTGATAGTTCCGGCAGTCTCGGTACCCGGTGCACCAGCACCTCGTCTTCGGCCTTTGCGAATCGGCGCCTCGGCGGCGTTGAGGAGCAGCCATGAAGTCTGCGGGGTGCGGATTTCGAAAAAAAAGGATCGGTCGGGGCGAACGGTTACGCGGCATGGCGTCGGGGTACCGGGAATTATGTGAGCGGTTCTGGCGTTGAACTCCTGTAGAGAATTGTGAAAAAAAATTGAAAAAAAAAATATTACTAGTTAGCGGATGGTCTGGTGGCCGGCGGGAGTTGGCGGGGCGCATGTGACGGACCTTGCAAAAGTCCATGGACTTGACACCCTTGGAACCTAGGGCGGGACCGATGGGGGGACTGGGCGTGGCCTTGCCGGCGCCCACGATCAGCTTGATGATTTGATTGGTGGCAGCTTTGGACATTGTGATGGGAGTCGTCAGAGTAGGCTGGTAACTCAGCAAAACCTCGGCCAAGATGCGTCAACCAAACCTGTGTTGGAACCATCATGAGAAATTTGATCCATGGTCGTGCTGAGTCAGCGGCTCTGTACAAACCCTAGTCAGATCACTTGACCGCCTACCACTTTAGGTGGGGTAGAGCATTGAATAAGCAGCAATAACTTTTTTTTTTCTGCCAAGTTGAGAATTTCAGTCTCATTTGCTCTTCACTACCCAATATCCATCCTACCGTCAAATATACACTATATCCTGTTGCTGAATCACCTCCCGAGTACCCATAACCTAATTACCGGATCGCCTTTCTCTTGTACCATATAGTAATCTCAACACCCGACTCTCCTCGCTTTCCATCTCCCCCACACACAATGCCTTCCACTCATCAGAAGGAAAAGCCTTGGGACACCGATGATGTCGACAAATGGAAGGTCGATGTCTTCACTAAGGATGACAACAAAGGCGGTAGCTTCGCCGACAAATCCGAGTTCATGACTCTCTTCCCCAAGTACCGCGAAGTCTACCTCCGCGAAGCCTGGCCTCTTGTCCGCAAGTCCCTCGCCAAGTACCACATCGACGGCGAGCTCGACATCATCAAGGGCTGCATGACAGTACGCACCACCCACGAAACCTACGACCCCGCCGCCATCCTTAACGCCCGCGACCTCATCCGCCTGCTCGCCCGTTCCGTCCCCGCCCCGCAAGCTGTCAAAATCCTTGAAGACGGCGTCGCCTGCGACATCATCAAGATCCGCAGCCTCGTCCGCAACAAGGACAAGTTTGTCAAGCGCCGCCAGCGCATCCTCGGTTCCAATGGCTCCACCCTCAAGGCTCTTGAACTGCTGACGGAAACCTACCTGCTCGTTCACGGTAATACAGTGTCGGCCATGGGACCCTACAAGGGCCTCAAGGAAGTCCGCCGTGTCATTGAGGACTGCATGGACAATGTGCATCCCATCTACCACATCAAGGCACTAATGGTCAAGCGCGAGCTCGCCAAGGACCCTACGCTGGCAACGGAGAGTTGGGATAGGTTCCTGCCCAAGTTTGGCAAGAAGAACACAAGTCAGCGCCGGGTGCCGCATGTGGTTACCGACAAGACCAAAAAGGTGTACACGCCGTTCCCGCCGGCGCCTGAGAAGAGCAAGATCGACAAGGAGATTGAGACGGGAGAGTACTTTTTGGGCAAGGAGGCCAAGGAGAGGGCGGCTCGTCATGAGCGGATGGAGAAGCAAAAGGTTAAGAAGGAGGAGAAGAAGCGGGAGCGCGAAAAGGATTTTGTGCCGCCTGAGGAGCCTGAGTTGAAGAAGAAGAAACGGAAGCGGACTGAGGAGGTGGCTTAAGGAGGATGATGCCGAGGTTGGGGTTTAAAGTCGATGTGCTTTTGGAGAGGGTGTTTGGATACTATGGATACCATGACTGTTTGTTTGTTTTCTTCCTCGTGTTTTTTTTTCCAAGTGTTTCCTGCCTTTTTCCTCTTCCTTTTTCTTCTTCCTTTTTCTTGTCTTGGTTTATATGTCATTTTCTTTTGCCATCTCTGAGGTCAGGGTTATCGGGGGGTCTCCGGGCCGGAGTTCTCCTGTTTGTTCCCTTACTCCCGGATTATCCCTTGATTCTGTTGGATTCAGTCATTACAATCATGGTGATTTCTTTATTTTTTTTTATTTTTTATTTTATTTTTTTACAGTTTCTCTTGGATATCTGCCACTTGACCATGTTCAATGACCAGTTTCCCAAACTGCTTGCCGGCTTCCATGTCTTCAAAGAGTCCATCGATGGCGTCGATATTGTCTAATCCGGTGAGACTCCGGCTTACCACCGGTGTAATCTTCTTGTCCGTAACGAAGTTGACCATTGCTGCAAATTCTTTCCGTGAGCCCATAGTCGAGCCTCTAAGTTCAATGTTTTTGAGAACTGCTTGCATGAGCCAGTCCATCTTTGGTCCTTGTGTCATACCATATGATACAATGACACCTCCGACCTTGATAAACTTGATGACTGCTCCGACAATAGCTCCACCAGCCCTGTCAATCACCGCATCAATCCAAGGCCGATCCTCAGGTAGCAGTCTTTGCAAATCCGCCGCCCAGGTCTCATGCTTATAGTTGACACCACCCTTTGCTCCGAGATTCACCGCCTTGGCAATCTTCTCCTCACTACTCGACGTCACAAACACATTACATCCCATAGCTACGGCTAACTGCAGCACCATAATCGCCACCCCACCGCCAATCCCCGTCACCAAAATATTCCTCCCAGCCTTCGCATTCCCACTCTTGGTCACCAAAGCTCTCCACGCCGTCGTCCCCACCAAAGGCAACGCCGCCGCCTCCACCCCACTCAAATGTCCCGGTGCAAACTCCACCTCTGCGGCATCCACGGTCACATAATCCGCCGCATACCCGAGTGGCGTCAACTTGGATGCACCGGCGATGGCAAACTTGCCGAGATCTTCGGGTCCCTCGGGGGCGGATGCCCAGTTGAGGGAGGGTGGGAGGAGGACGGTGCGGCCGATGATGTCTGGGGCCGAGGGGCCGATTCCACAGACGAGGCCGACGCCGTCAGCTAGGAGAGGGGTGGTGAAGGAGATGGCGGGGTAGAGGTGCTTGCGGATGAAGAGATCACGGTGGTTGAGGGAAGAGGCGGTAATGGCGACGAGGATCTGGTTGGGGCCAGGTTTGGGGCGGGGGACCCAGGAGAGATGGAGACTGGGTTTGGTTTTAGTTTGTGGAGATAGGGGTTGAGATGTGTGTAATGGAAGGGTGAGGAGGAGGGGGCTTACGGGTAGTAGACTTGGCCGGGTTTGCCGTTGATCTTTTGGAGGGTGAGTTGACGGCCTTGAGATGTCATTTTGATTCGTGGGCCTCTATGGAGGAAGACGAGTGCTGGGGATGCGACAGAGGCAGTTGAGTCCATTCTGAATATGCACTAATGGTATAATTCCTTTATGAATAAAGTGATTATCAGTTCAGTATAGACTTGTCTCGGGGATGAATGTTTGGAGAGAAGGAGAGAAGGAGAGAAGGGATTGAGAATTGGAGAATACAAGATTTGTGATGTGATTAATTGATCTAAAGAAGGGGGGAAAATATGAATTCGAGAGCTCCGGAAATAAACATGTCATTATATTCGCGTCATTTGGAGGGCAACCAAGCCTGTAAACTGTAAGCGCTGTATTGGTGGCATTCATAAAAAGTACGTGGATTATGCGTTTGTGGAGCTATGGTCGGTGAGCCTCGGTCAATTTCGGTCAACCTTGAGCTCTTTTTTCGGTGAACGACCCACGCGCCCAACCCCAACCTCAGCATAAACACCAACAACAACAACAAAAAAAAGACCACGAATATCCTCCCTCACAAGTCAAATTGCGCTCACTTTTATACACCCTAAAATGGCCAGACCAAATATCCCCGGACGACCTTTGTCCATGACAGAAGAGCTCGAGAAGCTCGAACAGTCCATTACGCTGACACTTCAAGGTATATATATATATATATATCTTCTGTCGCTGACAACGTACAAAAGCCTTGATTTTGTTACTAAATATTTTGCGCAGAGATCGATTCCAACTTCAGCAAAGCACATCGTATTGTCACAAACACCATCCTCCCTATCGTCGAACAATATGGTGAACACTCCAAAGCCGTCTGGGAAGCCTCCATGGTACCATACACATCCCCCATCCATTCATTTTCTTGGTTAATCACTCTTACTAACCAAAATCCCACTCCAGTTCTGGAAACAATTCTTTGAAGCGTCGGCCAACGTCTCCCTAACTGGCTACAACGACGATGAACCCGACGCTACCCGCCAAACCCTCGACGAAGAAGAAAGCTCTGCCATGCGTGACATAGCCGATCACTCGGTCGACCACCCCCACCCAGACGACGACGACGACGACGACGACACCATCACCCGTTACCAAGAGCCCATCCGCGCCTTTCCCGAAGAATCCATGCTTGACGATCCAGATGGCGATCTCTCTGGTAGTACCCCGCGCGCCCCCGGCACACAGACCGTCAAAACCCACCATTCCTCAACCTACCAATCACCCTACTCGCACTCTCCCGCCGGCCGTGCCGAAGACGAGGCCACGCAACTACTTGGCGATGATGAAATGCCACCGTCGTCGTCTGTCCGTGGTGGTGCTGCCATGGTTGATGAAGACGACACTAGCCTTGTCTTCAACCAGCGAACTGCCCACCTCAATGTGTCAATGACGCCACAGGCCCCGGTGCCGTTGAGTGTTTTGGACAAAGGAAAGGGTAAAGAGAGTGGCATGCGTCAACATGTCCTCAAGAAGAGTTTCCGTTTACCGACGACACCACATCGGTTTGTGGCGAGGATGAATTCCCCGGTAAAGGCGAGAACTGCAGCGACGACGGCGGCGACACCTGGTAGTAGCAGGGTTCCGGCGTCAGAGAGGAAGCCGTGGGAAGATTCACCAGAGTCGTCGCCGGAGATTGCAATGCCACAGATAAGGAGTGAGGCATTCATGTCTCCGATGCGGACGACCAACATCCGGGCGAAACTGGAGGCTGTTCCGTCAGCACGGGGACCACGAACTCCAGGAGTGAGTATCCTGCCGCAAAAGTCAACGGGTGGAGCCAGTCGATTTAGAGGGACAGGGTATAATGCGGGGGATGATCCGTTTACAGTGGAAAAGTCGGAGAAGGCGTTGCCAAAGGACAAGTATGAGATTGACTGGAGTAGTGATAGTGATGATGCGTTGGGGGTGAGTCCGCCAAAGACTATTCAATTTGCTTTTGCGCCGCAAAAGTTGATACAGACGCCGGCACGGGAGGCGAGCCGGAGGATTGTAGACGATATTATTGCAACGGCGGGAGTTGGGAAGGAGGGGGGTGACGAGAGTCCGACGATGGGGAAGATACATCAAGATATGTTGGATTCTACTTTTTAGGGATGGGATTAGGGCGTACTTTGACGATAGCAATGAATTCATGTCACGTTCATGTTGAATATGATGCAGAATGTTTCAAGGGAGAATAATGATTCTTTTTTTATGAATAGGGAACCTTGAGAAAGGCTTAAAATATTGGGCTTGTCCCGCGCTGTATATGTAATGTTTCTGATGATAGTATAAAACCCAAACAACTGCCAAAACACTAGAACCAAGATAAGAGCAAGAAGAAGCTTTTGGATATATGTATATAAAAGAACAAAAGAAAAAAGAAAAAAAGAAAAAAAGAGCAAAACATAAGAAAAAGCACATGGCCGTAATCGTAGACGCATAGTGCGTCGTATTTGGGGAATCAGAAACAGGACAATGGAAAGAAAACAATGGGCGGTATGAGCCAGAAACAAGCAAGAGAAAATACTAACAAAAGGAAATACATGTAAAAGCGTCTCCAGGAGACCTAAAGGAGATGCTCCGAGAGTAAGTGGAGCCTGAGATAAATGCCTCCGGTACCCGGCCCCCGGCCCCCGGAGTGAAAAAGAAAAAGGAAAAGAAAAAAAAGCGGCCATGTACCGAGAAGGGAGGATCTGTGTGAAGGATAGGGACCATTCAAGGAGGGCACCTAGACTTGATGGTAGAACGCGGCGGCGGCTTGACGGGAAAGAGAAAAGGTGAGGTTGAAACTTGGGTCATATCAAGCTTTCCTCGTCCGTCCCTTGACAATAGGGGGGGGACAAGAGGGCAGCTTAGTGGCAGCCGGAGATGCTCTGGCGGAATTTGGCCTTGAGGGCACTCATGTTTTTTTCGGTGGAAGAGACGGAGTGAAGCGAGGCATTGGAGGCGGTGGAGTTCTTGCGGAAATGCAAGGCGGAGGAGGTAGAGGGGGAAGTGGCTTCGGGGAACTTGTACATGAGGCCTTCGAGGATGGGGTTGGTGTGGCGGCGGTCGTTGATGACGACGTGGGGCATACCGAGAGGGCCGTAGGCGGACATTTTTTTGGTATAGAGGAGAGGAAGTTGGAGTAGAGAAGTTGAAATAGAACTGAGGAGTTTGGAAACTATAAGAGAGTAGTAAAGTAAGAGTGGAGTGCAGTTTAATGTTTGATGATGATGATGATGATGATGATGATGATATCAAGAGAATGATTTTATGATTTTTTTTAAACAACGAGACGTTGGTCTCCTTTATATCCTTTTTTTTTTCCTCGTCATCTTACAAAATCTCACCGTCTATATATACAAATCGTGTCTCCAGGTTCTTCTAGACCTTTCATCATCTCCCGGACCCCGGGGGTGTCGTCTTCCTGTCGTCGGCTCTCACCCGACGCATGTCTGTCTAATTCCACTTGCTTCAGTGCACACACCCCCCTAAAAAAAGCATGTTTCTAGTGGCATTACCCACTGCACGGGCTAAAACGGAACAGCTTAGGGGGTGTAGGGGTGTGAATAATAATAGGACAAGTTAAAGACGAAACGGCAAGAGGTTTGTTGTCAGGCTGAGGTCACTATCACTCATTGACTAATTAGGAAATGCGGAGAATTAAATAAAAAAAGGAATTTTTTTTTGAATGCCGGTGTAATTTTTTATTCTTTTTTTTATTCTTTTTTTTTATTCTTTTTTTTATTCTTTTTTTTATTCTTTTTTTTTACTCTTTTTTTTTATTCTTTTTTTTTATTTTATTTTTTTTACAAAAAAGAGTTCACGATGCTCAAGGAAATCAAGAAAAAAAAGAAAAAAAAAAAAGGCTTCGTAATTTTACTGTCAGACTTTTCCTTTTGGAGTCTTCTGGTTTCCCACTCAAAGGGCTATCATCTCGGACTTGGCCCTTTATAGTTTATATCCCCTCTTCAGGAGAAAACATCAAATTCACCGCAGTGATGCTTTTGGATTGCCGACAGAATGTTAAAGATGAAAGATGGAATATATTAGAGGAATGTAAGCATATGGCAGCCTTGAATATATATCAGTGACGTACCAACAAACCAAGTCCGCAAGTCGGTACATGAAGCCAGCAGACTTTCAACACCAATACCCCAGCACCGGCGTATGTGTAAGTTTATTATCCGCCTAATGTAACCGTATCATAAATGTTACGATACTCTCTCACTCTCTCTCCCTTTATGTTGCCGACCACACCACCAAGTTCGCGGTTTGTCACTGTTTATGATTTTATCTCTCTGCCTAGCCCGTAGCTCAATATAACCCATCGGAGACTTTTGGAGTTACGTACATACGTGACGATAGTCTTTCTTATATTTCCTCAAACGAACAAGTAAAAAAGTCTCCCTAAAAAAAGTCTCCCCAAAAACCAGTCTGTGGCGTTGAAAACATGGACCTGTGGAGATTTATTTACGGGGGTCTTGTGGCTGAGCAAAGTTTGGAAAAAAAAAAGAAAAAAAAGAAAAAAAAGTGGAATGGGGCCAAGATCTAGGGCTAAAAAAAAATGGGCTGTCACGTGGCCCCAAAGTATAATGGCGGAGAAAAAATACGCAAAGAGAATTCGGGAGAATATTGGGATAAACAAAGAGGGTTATTGTGATTATGTAAATATATAAAATTAGGGTTAGTGAGGCTGCCGTAGCTTCAACTGAGTCATTCATCTAACCAACATGACTCAAGGTTACAACAGTCCATATATCATTCAAAAAGCAAACTCGCCATTCACAACCCCCCACACTCACTATAAAACTTGTCTCCCATCACACATCTCGTGCACTTGAAACAATTTCTTCCTCCTGCTGCGTGCTTTGCTCCTCCTCATCTTTCAAAACATTCTAGAAACAACCAAAGGTACCATGACCCTAAACTTTTGATCCCCTTTTTCCCTTTGTACTGCCAAAAAAAAAAAAAAGAAACCCTTTAAATCCTCGGCCATCACCGCTTAACATCGGATGCAGTCCACGCCTACGTCCTAATCGTGAAGCAAAAGCCCTTGGCCTACGGTTGGCTGGAGCTGGTGCCCTGGGCTGTGGCGGCGGGGGGGCCTCGAGATGTTTTGTGGCGGGAGTATGGGGCTGTGGCGATGGAAAGAGGGAGACGAGGGAAGGGGAAGGGATGTATATGGTGTTAGTTTGAGGCTCATGGGACTCTTGGTAGTGGTGGGCTGAGTAGTTGGATTTGGGCTGACCTGGATCCCCAAGTTGGAAGAATTTGGTTTGATATATTGGATCTTTTGGGAAGTGGGAAGGGAAGAGACGGGTGATCCACATGGAAGCTTGACGGGAAATGGAACCAACACGAGCGGGATAATAACAACAGGCATTATAGAGGAAAAATCATTCCAACCAACACGGCACGGGAAATATAGAACAAGACAGGGGAAGATATCCCGGCTTTTTATTTCTTTTGTAAAACTACTCTGGTCTCTGGTAAGGTGAGATTCACGTGGTTGGATGGTGTGGGGAAGGGAGAGAAGAAAAGGCCGTGAGTGTGTTTTCATGACACATGATATTGTCTATAGTATTTCCATCTTTCACGTGGGTCTTTGCCTTGTCCCATTGGAAAGTAACCCGGATGGCCTTTTGATATGGTCACATTTCTCCTACATCATGGGTCTGTACTAGATTTCTAACAAACCAAGCTACTAGCTACGACTACACTACGGGTGTCATTTCTGACAATATTGCCCCCATCAGACGGACCAGACTCTCCGGACCATTTCTGATGCTCTGGAGACGGCACGGTCCATCATCAAGCATGTCGTGAGAGTGACTTATATATATATATTGCCAGATTGATGGAAAGGAGTTTCCCAAGACGTGGCCAGTGTTGAAATAAGTGGTCTGAAAATCTGAGACCGGCGGCAACCATGATGATGCAGGCGGGTTTGATGGAGGAGGTTATCAAGATTGAGATTGAGGTGACTGCTGTACAGACCGTATACAACAAGGCCATGCCGCTGTTCTAGTTTCAGGATTCAAAATTCGGATATACATTGCCCACCCTAAACCTAAAAGGGCAAAACACAAGCCCCCCCCCCCATAACAACCCCGCCACCCCAAACGCCGCCCCAATCGTCACAAAACTCGACAAAGACAACATACCCATCCCACTAATCCCATGCCCCGACGTACACCCTCCCGCCACCCTCGACCCCACTACCATCAACACACCCCCCAAAAACGCCGTTCCCACCGTAATCCCCTCCGCCGGCACAACCACCCCCCACTCTGGAACTACCCACCCCACCACTGCCGCCCCCACCACAACACCCCCCGCAAACAACAAATTATTATACGCCGCGGGCAACCCCCACCGGCCACCCGTCATGACCGCCAAGACCGTCTTACCGACTTCTTCAAAGGAGCCAGAGACCCCAAGCAGGGCATTCCGAAGGGAGTAGGAAATCAATTGTGAGATGCCAATGAGGAGGCCGCCGAGAAGCGGGGAGATTCCGTGAGCGTAGGGAGAGGCCGGAAAGGTATTCCAGAGGATGACCGCCGTGCCAAAGGTGAGAGCTGCAAACAAAATAGAACCAGCCGTTGGTGTAAGGCCCAGTGCTTGTGCAACCGTCAGTTTGCCGGTTCTGCTATCAGCGGGGAGGAGTTTTTGCTTGATGGTTGATAGCGCCGGGTTGACGGCGCCAGTGAAGAGGATACCACCAGTTATGCTGCCGGCCAAGGTTATGAGGGATAAGGGGGCTGCGACGCCAAGTTGGGCGTAGACGGTTCCAGGGCAGGAGCCGGTGAGGGCCATGCCAGTGCCAAGGAGGGAGCCGCCAATGAAGTTGCCGTCATAGGGGAAGAAGCCTATCGGGGAAGGAGAACGGGGGGTTTGGTGCGGGGCACCGAGGTGTTGGAGGATGGTAATGACGAGACTAAAAGGGAACAAGGGTTAGCTTGAAATGAGAGCTGGAGGGGGAGGGAGGGAGGGAGGACCTACGTGCTGGCGGCAATGGCGCTTAGAAAAGTTTCGAGCATGTGGAAATCGGTGAATTTGAATTGGGAAATGATGATGTTTTGTTGGACGACGCCGGATACAACCATGGCGGCGCCAAAGGAGGCGCCGGAGAAGAGGGCGGTGGCCATTGTGTAGGATTTTCGTTTTGCTGGAGGAGATGATGATAAGGAAGATGATGGTAGCAACGGAGTGGTTGCGGTGGCTGTAGCCAAAGTTGTAGACATTTTGAGAGAGAGAGTGAGAATGGACACAAAGGTTGTTTATAAAGGTTTCCTGTTCCGGTGATTGAGGGAGGGATGGAAGCTAATTATGACTAGCGTGACAGGGTGGCTTCCTGCGTATATACGGGGTACACGGCGAATTGAAGTTCCCCAGACTCTGTATTGAAATAAAGACAGACAGACCAGAACAAGTTATATATCTAAATAAATTGTATATATATATATATATATCTAATGTAGATACTGGTGATTATGTCAACTCCATAAACTACAATCCTATCTTGGCATTCCCAATCACACCAAACTCCCACCTTCTCACGCCATATCAACACCTCCTCGCTCTATCTCTCTGGGCAACTACAACCGTTGAATCCCCCAATCCCCCTCTCAAATCTCGGGCACAAACCTTGACTTATCCCATGTTGCAGCTCTCGGGGATTTTTGACGTGCAGCTGTTTAAGCACAATCAAGTTGGTATAACCTTGTAAAAGCCCCAAGGGGGCGGATGGATGGATGGATGGATTTACAGGGGGGTTCAATGACGTTGAGAGGTCGCCGATGGGTCTCGAATGAAATCAAGAATCACATAATAAAGGTTTCTAAATAAAGGGGATGTAGTTCATCTGAAGTCTTCGCTTAGTAAGGAAAGTACTTCATCATTTGTATCACCTTCCCTATCAGTCATACATCATATCAACTTCAGCAATCACAACACCAGACACCCGTCTCTCTCTCTTTATCCTATCTAATATGAAGCCTTTTAGAGTCTATCTGTTAAATCCCAGCCATCATACTTCTCTCCTGCATCACGAATACAATGCCGACTTGTAGAAATTCGGCGACTACCTCTCTCACGTCGCCGATGATCGATCCCGTCCCCACAATCCTTGTTCCTTGTCATATAACCCTAGTCTCCACGAAAAGGTCGCCCGCCAGCTTGACTCACATTTCGAAGGCTAGATAACCCATTTGAGCCCTTCTAACGTGTTTCCTTCTGATAAGATAAGATTACAAGCTTCGATGGCGCAGTGGTAGCGCAGTGGTCTCATATTCATGAGGAGCTTGATTTCTTCTCGATCCTCATTGGATAATGCCATCCAAAGGTCGTGAGTTCGACCCTCACTCGGAGCAAATTTTTTTTTTTTTTCCGTTTTTTTCTTTTTTTTTTCTTTTTTTTTTCTTTCTCTGTTAACCAGGTTTTTCAAGTCTCTATTGTATATATGATTGCTCTGGGCTGTAACCTACTTGGTCTACATGATCTAACTTTAGTGTACTGTATCCCCATCAATATCACAACTTCTTCTTCTATACAAAAACCTTTCCCGGGGGCACACATGCTGCTATAGCATGCACCTCTCTCCTCACTTCCCCCTCACAAACCTCCTCCAACGCCTGAAAGAATGCCACTCTTCCCGGAAACTTGTCAATATCCAGATACCTTTCCCACCGCCACCTCCTTACAATATTCCGCAATCTACCCTTTTGCCCACTATCAATTAACGCCTCCAACAATTCATCCCACCCCGCCTGATGCACCAACTTCACATGCTGCCTCAATTTTGCATCAAATATCTCCATCGGCGTCGCTCGTGCCAACAAATCCAACAACGAATACCGATATGTCCCCGTCACCTTTGATATATCCGCCCCACGGTCCACCATCATCGCCACAACCCCCAACATCCCCTCCGCAGCTGCATAATGCCACGCCGTAGCCCCCACATCATCCACCGCGTTGACATCCAACCGAACCCTCAGATCCGTCGATGACGCATTCAACAATGCACCCACTACTACCATCTGCGGAATATACCACGCACGGCCCGTTGCTCGATTCGGCGGCAGTAATATCGGCCCCCACGTCTCGCCCATCCACGTCGATGTTCGCATCGCCCAATGCAATGGCGTCTGCTCGTGTGCATCCTGTGCCCGGGGGTCTGCCCCCGCAGCAACAAGGGCTTCAACGGCTTCCACGTTGACACCCCAAGCAGCAACGTGCAACGGCGTAACGTTCTTTTGAACGTCAAGGTGAAGTCCGGTGGGCAGTTCGCGGATAAACGGGAAAGCTTCTCGTGGGTTTGCCCCGCCAGATATCAGCCGCTTGATAAACGGGCCGGATGCCCATTGTGCGGCCATTTGGAGAACACCGCGGCGGCGAAGAGACATTTTGAGGTATCGTTCCGGTCTCTGTCTGTATCGTCTTGGCCGTAGAAAAAGAGTCTGTGGAGACTCTGGGCTGCCGATAGCTTGTAGTGTATCGATGGGCATGAACCCACTAACTGAGGGGTTCGCACCAACATCAATGAGCCCGTTGATAAACTTCTCGCGGGCGGCGCGCAGAGAGGCGGTATTCAGACAGAAGATCCGGTGGTCGTCTGGCGGATGACAGCCCGTGGCTGTTTGGCGGACACGAAAAGCATTGCCTTTTACAGCGATTAATAGCAGGCAGTCGATGAGCCGGAGCATATCTCCCGTTTCGGGGAGATCGTTGGGGAGATTCTGGTTGATGAGTTGGGACATGTTGGGGCTGTCCAACATGGGGATGAGCGAGTCGACTAGTTTCCATTGGCAGGCCATCCAACCGATTGGATGTTGGGCAACATGATGGACACAAGGGGAGAGGCCCCAGAGTCGCTGTAACGGGTCGTCGATTCGAAGAAAACTGGCTAGGAAGTCGGCGACATCTTGGTGGGGCTGTCCGTGTAATATCCTCAGCAGCTCTGTACCGGTCTCCTCGGTGTCCTCGAGGACATGGTTATAAGGGAATCCCACGCCAAAACGATCCTGGTACCCGGGTACGTGAATGAATTCGTCAGCTGCGCAGTGGTAGCTATCGATATAGGGCGTAGAAGCCTCGTAATCCTCGGTCATCTTGTCGTCGTTGTCGTTTTCGTTGTCGTCCATCCCACTTGGACTTTCGGGGGCGTCATAGTAAACAGAAAGGTCCTCAAGACCATATGTATCGCTCATGTCTGAACCTGCCGGGTCGGTCGTTTTGAAAGTATGCATACAGAGCACAGATGCGGTCACAGCGCACGAGCATGGGCAGCCAGAGCTACGTTGACGAGGTTGACGGCGGTTGTATCTCACTTTGAAAGTGCAGGAAGAAGGAGGAAAAAAAGTATATTATTTTGTATAATGAATGAAGAAAACGTACCTTTTGGCAATTTGAAAGATTCTAACCACGATAGACAAGGCTGATGATGTCAATGAAAAACATAGTAGGAATTCCAAACCTCGTCATCAACAGAGAAAAAAAAAAAAAAAAGGTCAGCCTTGTGCTGGCTTCCATCAAACCCGGCAACTTCCCCCTTATTGATTAGCGGTAAAGGAGACCAGATCAAGCACACCGCGGACCTAAACGACAAAATCTAATCAAGGAAAAATCAAAATGAAAGAAGAAGAAGAAAAATATATGTATAAAAATTCAAGGACAAAAAATTCAAACGTCATAATGTAGAGAATAAAAAATAAAATAAATAAAAAATTACACAGTTGGTTCTTAATGACGACATATGGTGTGACCCGATATTCAGTTTGTGTAACATGATTCATGCGCGGCATCAGACGTCATGGAGATTTAGTGGAGACGGCGATTTTAGATCCATCCATCACAAAGGAGGGGGTGGGGGTAGCAGGTTTTACAGGTGCTGACGGATGAGTGATTTATGGGGGGGATTTGGGGTGATTGAAGCTGGGGGGTATAGGGAACAAGGGGAGTGAGCGGGTACGAGTCAGGGAAGTAGAAAGGAGAGGGCAAAGGAGAGGTTGAAGGTTGTTGGTCATCTCTTGGAGTGGGGGATGGGGGTACATTGGCTTATTATAGAAGAACAATATGACGAACTCGGTTGTATTGCAGTGGATCAGTTATATACCTAGTCTTAAATCAACCGTTTGTAGCATAGAGGAAAGCTAAAAAAAAAAAAAAAGGCAAAAAACATGAGGTCACCATGAAAGATCCAGAGCCGTGACGCAATAATTAAAGCAGAGTCTTCTTAGTTCTAGATATACGTTCGTGTTCTTCAACGGTCTGATGGTGTAGTTGGTTATCACGTTTGTCTAACAGTGACTCCAGTTTGCTTGGACACAAAAGGTCGGCGGTTCAAGTCCGCCTCAGATCATTAATATTTTTTTTCATTTTTTTTTCAGTGTCATACCTCTGACATTTGGTTATGGGATAAATTCTAAAGCAGATGATAGTGGGGTGGGGGACTATGAGATTGATTGGTAGTAGTTTGGTTCGGGATTGAAGCATATAAAAGGGCGTATATTCGGCAAAGTACCGAAATTTTGGGACCTACGATGCCGATTTAGAGGGAAGCTGATCCGAAGCAATGTTTCTGGACATTTAAATCCCTGCCTGACACGGCAGTCGTCGGTTATCGGATATCGGATTCTCGTTAGGGTTTTTATGTCCCTGAACCCTATAGTAGCTTGAACATTGTGATTTGTTGCAGCATCCAACCCCTCCCCCCCCCCCCCAAATATAGTTCCCCATTGTGTTTGTTGAAAAGAGCCATGGCCACTTTCATCATATAAATTCGAAAATGAAGGAAAACGAAGGCAACTAGGCCCTCCGTCTGTGCACTGTTTGTTTCTGGCTTTGAAAAGGGCGGATTAGTGCTATTCCGAAGAAATTCCGTCCTCAACAAGCGGTCGGATTAATGCATGTGTTGTTGCGATAGCCCTACAAAAGAATTGGCGGGCTTTGGTGGGTGGCGCGGGGGTTTTTTTTTGTTTTTTTTTGTGTAGGTGGTGTTGGCCCCTGTAGATTTGTGGACTTTGGGGGGGAGGGTTCTATAAGGGTGGGTGCTGTAGGGGTGCTATAAGTTGTTGTGTAAGGGCGGATGGGAGTTTTGGAGTTGAGGCTCTGATTTAGCGGGAGTTGATGGGATTTGTTTTTCTTTTCTTTTTCGCGGGAGGATGTTGATTGGTGGTGGTATGACTGCCTAGAGTTATAGTGATCATTGTGTTTACTTTAGCACTTGTTGAGAAATCAAAACCACAGTTTCCACTCAACCCCCGTTCATGTCTCATGCTTCCATCATCTCAAGTATTTCCAAACACCCCCCCCCCTCCTCCTCCTCCAAAACCCGCTTTCCCACCCATTTCTTAACCCGTTGTATTTGTATCATCGGAATAGACCTACCGCGGTCTGACGACACCAACAGAGTTGTATCCGTTCCTTTTGGCCGGGGTTGCAGGCGTTTTGAAGTTGTATCAAAAGAAATAATGTCTTGTTCATGGGCGGAGCGGAGCGGTGGATTCTCCCGCTGTAGTACTGAGGCTTCTTTGTGGTTGGGCCATTGTGAAGAGGCCTGTTAGGTGTCAACGAGGGGAGAGCTCCCCAACAAAAAAATGGGTCAAGGGTGGAATATGCAACCAACTACTTGGATGAATTTGCCATGGGAAGGGGAGGGGGGAGAGAGGCTTTTAGTCTGTAATGGTCCGAGGTCAGTTGATTTTCATGATGAGAGTTTCTGTGTAGTCATGATTGAGTAAGGTATATGGATGGATGGAATGTATGCAAGTACTTACTGGGATAAGTATGAATGAGCATGAATATAAAGGTTCACCTGTGCATATCAGGACACTGAGGCCGGATATTCAATGATGAATAATAGGCTATGATTTAGTAGATGCTAGTGCTACCAACTAACCCCAACCCTTTCAGTAGCCAAAACCATCAAAAAGGAAGGCACACACGTAACAACACATCATTTACAAGACTGTGTTTGTATTTGGCAATATCCCCTCTCAACATGTCCCAAAAAAAAAAAAAACACAAACACTTCCCCAATTTTTAACATTCAGCCTTTTCTTTTTTTGTCTTTTTCTTTGATGCTTTTACACAAATCGAACCGAGGCTCGAATTCCATTTCCGTGTTTTCGCCTCTTCAACCAGATTATGCATTTCGTCAAACATCAAAATCAAGACAATAATCCGTAGCATCTGTAAAGTTCTCACCCCCTGGTCCGTATGGCTCTACTTGCTTTTCTTGCAGTAGTTACCACCAGTATGTGCACAGTTCCTTCCGCCGTCTGTTTACTGGACTGGGTTAAAAAAAAAAAGAAACCCCAGTTTTTTATGTCAAAATTGACCAATGAAAAAAAAGGAAATAAAAAAAATCAAGATCCCAACAACAAAGTTTACACTTGGATTTCCCGATTAAAGCCACACACACAGATAGAAAGAGCCTTGGGCCATATGTTTTTATTTTTTATTTTTTATTTTTTTATTTTTATTTTTTTGCTTTTTGTTTTTTTTTGTTTTATTTTTTTTGAGGGGGGCGGTCTTTCGTTTTGCCCTTTTTGGACTTTCTGCCAGGCTCTTTCGTGTGGTGTTATTCGTTTGCTTAGCTTTCTGGTTCTTGGCAAAAGCTCATTCGTCCGGAGGATCTCTTTTGCTTATCCAGTAATAGCTCGACGGCCACCGACCGCCAAACCTTCATCTTCAACCTCCCTCTCTCTCTCTCTCTTTCTTTTTCTCTTCTTTTTCTCGTCTCTCTTTTCCTTTCCTTTGACCCCTTTTTCTTCATCACCAAATCCTCATTCTTCTCTATTGTCTAGTCAAGTCAAGGCCTTCACTTTAAAGCTGCGACCCCCTCCCTCCCATTTGCCGCTGAAAATGGATGCCGCCCCCTTCACCTACTTCATCACCCCCGTGCGGGAGCTGTTCAAGTTCCCACTCGCTGCTGAACCCTTTGCTGTCCCGCCGCCGCCCGCTGGCACTTTCAAGAATGCCCCGCCATTCAACATTCCCGACTCGTGGTGGGCCCCAGTGCTAGATGCCCGTGTGCCCATCACTATTGCTATCGTTTACGCCGTCGCCGCCAAGGTGTTGACTATGTACAACTTGTCTCGCAACAAGAAACCGTGGGCTATCAGCAAGACCCGCGCCTTCAAGGGTTTCGTTGTCCTCCACAACATCTTCCTGGCCGTCTACTCGGCTTGGACCTTTATCAACATGGTTGGCACCATGCACCGCTCAATCGTCAGCCCCAACGGTCCTCATGGCATCACTGGCACCATTGACAGCTTCTGCCAGATCAATGGCGTTCCTGGCTTCGACGGTGGTGTCTTTTACAACGAGCATACTGGCAAATTTGCAACTCTCGGCAACGACGCTGGCATCGACCCCACTACTGGCCTTCCGAGCCGCTACGCCACTGGCCGTCTTTGGAACGAGGGTCTTGCTTTCTACGGCTGGTGGTTCTACCTTTCCAAGTTCTACGAGGTTCTTGATACTCTCATCATTCTGGCCAAGGGCAAACCTTCTTCAACTCTTCAGACCTACCACCATGCTGGTGCTATGATGTGCATGTGGGCTGGTATCCGCTGGATGGCTCCTCCCATCTGGTTGTTTGTCGTCTACAACTCGCTGATCCACTCGCTCATGGTAAGACACCTAACCCTATTCTTTTTTTTTTTTTTTTCTTTTTTTTTCTATCTATCTCTACAACTCCTCTCATGAGAGACTAACCATATCCTATACCTATACAGTACACCTACTACACCGTCACTGCTTTCAACATCCGCGTCCCCATGCTGATCAAGCGCACCCTGACAACCATGCAAATCACTCAGTTCTTGGTTGGTGTCACCTGCGCCATGTCCTACTCCTTCATCGCCTACGCCCTCCCCATGTCTGTCCAGGTCCCAGTCTCTGCCACCAGTGAGGCCAAGCCTGCTCCTTCTGTCGCCGAGGCCAACAGCGGTGGTGTTGTTGGTACTCTGAAAAAGATTGCCATTGGTGCCATGACCAAGGCCGTCGACGCCGTCGCCTCCGCTTCTTCCTCGGCCACTGCCGGTGTTGCCACTGCTGCTGCTTCTGCTGCTTCTGCTGCTTCTGCTGCTTCTGCTGCTGGCACCACTCGCACCGAGACTGTCCTTGTCTCCCATAACTGTGTCAACAGCTCCGGCATCCAGTTCGCCGTCTGGCTCAATGTCTTTTATCTCGCTCCCTTGACCTACCTGTTTGTCAGCTTCTTCATCGCCTCTTACACTCGCCGCGGTCGTGTTGCCGCTGCCAAGGGTGATAAGAACAAGGTTTCCGACTCACAGCTTATTGATGTCCAGCGTGCCGAGAAGGCCGGCTGGGATGCCGCTAAGAGTGTCGAGAAGGAGGTTTACGGTCAGGATGGTGCATCCAGCCCTAAGAGTGCCGCCACTAGCCCAGTTGCTGTTTGCAAGTAAAGCAAGCAGCAGCAGCAGCAGTTGCATAAAGGTTTTATAAAATATTGCTTTTGCTGCGAATATCTGCGAATATCCCCCCCTGCGGCCTTGACACAGCCAAGCCCTTTTAAGTGTACTTTACAAATGTTTTCCCAACCAGGCCTTTTGGACTATGGCATTATGATTTTATTAACAGTTTTTATTTTATTGTTTGGTTTCTTTTCTGGGGAGAAAAAAAAAAAGAAAAAAAAAAAGAAAAAAAAACGGGGAGGTAAGCAAGCATTTTTTTATATATTTTTTATATATTTTTATATTTTTTTCACCATGTTATTTGGGTTTGGCGTTTTTATTTTATATTTTTTTTTTGATCTTACAAATTGATTGGCATTGGGGTTAGGTGAATGACTTCTTCACATGCTATGTACATATATATATACATCTTTTCCCTTCAAGAAAAAAATAAATGTGAAATATATAATATTTTGAAATCTTCTGTGTTCATCTGAAATGGCGTGTTTGATCAATACAGTCTCAGTCTTGTATATGTCTCTCTGCCCCTTTATGACGTGAGCTTTGCTCCGAATCACACTTACCCTAATATACCCTTATGCATGACTAATGCAAAAACATGAAGAAATCCTTGTGCACTTTTTCCCACAACCCTTGCATAATTATTGTTCGAAAGCGTCATGCAACAATTTTGACTTTTCTTTTTTCTTTTCTTCTTTTTTTCTTCTTCTTTTCTCTGTCATCTTTAGCTTTGCTTGCTAGCAAGTAGTTCACGACAAACGACACGATAGCGAATGGCAATCGAAAAACACCAGAATAACGCGCGCGGAACGATTTAGGATTCGAGACTGTATACATACTACCAACACCAACACCCATGACCATGTTTGCCCTCCTCGCATTGACGGGCCGGCTGATGCGTCGTCGTGCGGGGCTTCGGAATGTAGCGCGGGGTGGAAGGCCGGTGGCGGGGTTGTTTGAGAGGTGGGCGTCAACTGTGGATGGTCCGGTTGGTGAGAGCAAGACCCTAGCTTGTAAGTACCTAGATGTCTCTTCCCCCTCCATGGTGGTATGCGCAACAAGCATTTGGCAAAGCAAAGCAACTTTTGCCATGTTGATGTTGTCCAACGTGAGAGCGACGATGGAGAGCTAACTGGTGGATGAAAACTTTGTGCTCTATATTATAGTGCCCGCGACGTCACGGATAAACGAGATTGGAATTCAGTCATTGAGTTGTGAACTTTACCAAAAGATCTTTCCCAAAGGTGCGGCGGCAAAGGCGCCGGAGCATCTAGTGGAGTTGGCGAAGCAGCATTTGATCAAACATGATTTGCTGGGGAAGAATACCGATGCTGCTGGGCCTATTGCCTTTGATATGCCCGATTTGATTGGTAGTACAAAGACGCTCGATGAACATTTTACACGCCTGGGACAGGATGCGGCGGAGCCGTTTCTGGGCATGGCGTCAGAGTTTGCCATGGCAGGACAGCCGCGGAAACCGGCAAAGTGGAATGTGAAATCAGGATGGACAAAGTACGTGAATGATACAGAGCATGGATTAGTTCCAGTGGCGGTGGAGGCACCGGATGATGTGCTTTTGTGCTTTGATACGGAGGTGTTGTGGAAGGAGCATCCGTATGCGATTATGGGGTGTGCGATGAGTCCGACGCATTGGTACTCGTGGTTATCGCCATGGCTGATTGGGGAGACGGATGATCCGAAACAGCTGATTCCTTTGGGCGACACAGAAAAGGCGCGGATCATTGTTGGACACAACGTTGGTTATGACCGGGCGAGAATACGGGAAGAGTACGATCTCAAGCAGACGCGGAATTCGTTTATTGACACAATGTCGTTGCATGTGGCCGTCAACGGCATGTGCTCTCAACAACGACCGACGTGGATGCGTCATCGGAAGAACCGCGAATTGCAAGACAAGTACAAGGACAATCCACACGACGAGGAACTAGCGGAGCTGATTCGCAGCCGGGATATGGATGAAGAGGAGGAGCTTTGGGTCGAGCGGAGTTCGGTCAACTCGTTGAGAGATGTTGCGCAATTCCACCTCCAGTTGGTGATGGACAAGACCGTCCGCGATGATTTCGGCTCTCTTGACCGCCAGGGTGTCATGGAGAAGCTCCACGAGTTGATGGACTACTGTGCTGCCGATGTTCAAATAACCCACAAGGTTTATCGTCTTGTCTTCCCCAACTTTCTCGAGACTTGTCCGCACCCTGTCAGCTTTGCCGCCCTTCGCCATTTGTCTTCTGTCATTCTCCCTGTCAACGAAAGCTGGAAAAGGTATATTGAAACCGCCGAAAGCACCTACATGACTATGAACCAAGGAGTCTTGGAACGCTTACAGGCCCTTGCTGCCAAGGCCCTCGAAGTCAAGGATGAACCCGAAATCTACAGCAAAGATCCGTGGTATAGTCAGTTGGATTGGTCTGGTCAGGAAATCCGGATGACCAAGGGGACTAAGAAGGAGCCGCCGCGGCCGGTGGCGAGGCAGAAGTTGCCGGGGAAGCCACAGTGGTACAAGGATTTGTTTCCCAAGACTAATGGGCCGATGAATCTGACGGTGCGGACGCGGGTTGCGCCGATTCTGTTGAGGCTGTGTTGGGATGGACACCCATTGATTTGGTCGGATAAGTATGGATGGGTGTTCAAGGTGCCTGCGGAACACGTGGAGAAGTACCTGCAGAATCAAATGGTGAGGTGTGACTTTAGCCAAGGGGAGGGCGTTGAGAAGTTGGTGCAAGACAAGTACGGCTACTACTTCAAGTTGCCTCACAAGGACGGACCGTCATGTCGTTGTACGAACCCCATGGCCAAGAGTTATCTCTCATACTTTGAAAAGGGCATCCTCTCATCCGAGTACTCGTACGCTAAAGAAGCCCTGGAGATGAACGCTTCATGCTCCTACTGGATCAGTGCCCGTGATCGTATCAAGTCACAAATGGTTGTCTACGAAGAATACTTCAAGGGCTCTGGTGCCGTCCCCGGTCTCGGATACATTCTTCCTCAGGTCATCCCCATGGGTACCATTACTCGCCGTGCCGTCGAAAACACTTGGCTGACTGCCAGTAACGCCAAAAAGAACCGTGTTGGTTCTGAACTCAAGGCCATGGTCAAAGCTCCCCAAGGCTACTGTTTTGTCGGCGCCGATGTTGATTCTGAGGAACTATGGATTGCCAGTCTTGTCGGTGATGCCACATTTCGCATTCACGGCGGCAATGCCATTGGCTTTATGACCCTGGAGGGTACAAAGGCAGCGGGAACGGATATGCATTCGCGGACGGCGAGCATTCTGGGCATCACGCGAAATGACGCAAAGGTCTTCAATTACGGGCGGATTTACGGTGCAGGGTTGAAGTTTGCGGCGACGTTGCTGCGGCAGTTTAACCCGAGTTTGTCGGAGAAGGAGACTCTGGATACGGCGGCGAAGCTGTATATCAATACAAAGGGAATGAAAACGAACCGGAAGACGCTGTCTAAGCGGGCGTTTTGGAGAGGTGGCACCGAGTCGTTTGTTTTCAACAAGTTGGAGGAATTTGCAGAGCAGGCGAGACCGAGAACGTTTGTGTTGGGTGCGGGGATTACGGAGGCGTTGATTAGTCGCTATGTCAGCAAAGGTGGCTACTTGACATCTCGAATCAACTGGGCTATTCAGTCTTCTGGTGTCGATTATCTCCATTTACTGATTATCGGTATGGATCATTTGATTCGTCGGTTCAACATCCAGGCCCGCCTTGCCATTACAGTTCACGACGAAATTCGCTATCTAGTTAGACTTGAGGACCGATACCGTGCTGCCATGGCTCTGCAAATTGCCAATTTGTGGACCCGCGCCATGTTTGCCGAACAAGTGGGCATCTATGATCTCCCGCAAGCGGTTGCCTTTTTCTCGGCCGTTGACATTGACTCTGTCTTGCGCAAGGAAGTTGATATGGACTGCATCACGCCTAGTCACAAGACGCCGATTCCCCATGGCGAGAGCATTGATATCTATCAGTTGCTGAACAAGGGCCGTGAAGCTTTCTTGGATCCGGCGATTGTACCGAACCCAAAGACGGCGCCGAAGCCCGACAAGTTTACGTATGGAGCACGGACGCCGATAATGCAGGAGATGGCGACGGATGCCCCCTCGCCTGCTGATCAAATCTCCTTTATTCGGGCACAGATTTCTTCCAATGATGATGAACTGGATGCCATCATCAAGGGAAAGTTGCGGCCGGTGTCTCTGGCTAATGCTGTCGGTGGTGTTGGTCCCGGATCGAATTCTTTCCAGGCGCTAAAAAAACAGGCGGCAGCCGAGGAGGAGTCGACGAATCAACCCAAGTCCAAGGCTCGAAAAAACAAGACGTTGACAAAAAAGGCTACGTCGGATGGGATCAAGAGGGGAGTTGGGCGGCCGATGACACTGAATAATGTCTTGCCGTATCGGGCAAAGTCGAAGGATATTCCACAGAAGCCGGTGTTTGATGCTTTCTCGATGAGGTATCAAGAGACTGAGAGGGCATCCAAGGGTGCTGCTTGGACGCAGAGTGATTGTTTGACTGGGAAGAGGCTAGAAATTGGGCCGTCGGCGCCGGTTTCGATGTTGCGGGATGCGGAGTTTGAGAAGTGGATTCCAGCGTATGATGGGCCGCCGGTTTCGGGTAAGCCGTGGAAGCCGGTCAAGGGGGGGGGTTCGTGAGGAGGGGGAGAGAGAGACACACACAGAGAGAGAGAGAGAGAGACAGAGAGAGACAGAGAGAGAGAAAGAGAGAGAGAGAGAGAGACAGAGAGAGAGGAAGTGTTTTGCTTTTTTATTGGCCTTTTTGTATCATCTATTTGTATTTATTTAGATTTTTTGGTTGGTTGGGTTGGGTTACATTATTGGAGTTGGGGGATCTTTTATAAGGGGTCATGATTGGGTCTTTGGTTTGGGGCTTGGGTTTTCTGGAGGATTTTTTTTTTCCTATAGTTTTTTTTTGGGGCGTATGTGTTATTGCTTTTGAGAATTGTGTGAAATGAAAATACCAAAGTATTATTTTATTTACATATTTTCGTTTTGGTGTTGCCTTTGGACGTTGGACTTTGCTCCGAATCCCGGCCCCACTTGGCCCGGGTTTCTTTATCGTCAATTCCGACTGTCCGTATTTATGGGGGGGTCGAGTCTGTCTCTTTTTGTCTTTTTTCCATAAAATGACAAAGTTTTTCTTTTCTTATCGAAGTGGATCTTATCTGGAGCCCCACAATTTCACGTTCACAAACCGAGCAAAAAAGAAAAAAAGAAAAAAACAAAAACGGAAGTTGTCTACTTTGGAAAAGCGAAGAAACAAAACGCGTCGCGTTTCTAAGCAACTACTATAAATTGTATTTAGAAAAAAACAAAAAAAAACCAAAAAAAAACAAAAAAAACCAAAAAAAAACCAAAAAAAAAAAAACCAAAAAAAACCAAAACATGCCAATCCTCCCGCTAATCTTGACCGTAGATTTCTAGGCGTGGGTGATATTTGTTGTGTGGCGATGCGACAGTCCAGCCACTATTATGATATCTGAAGCGGTTTGGATATTCACGTCGGGTCTTGATAGGTGGTGGGGAGAAGGGGGAATTTTAGGTCTTGCGGTTTGAAAGGCAGTCCGAGATATCTTTACCAAGATGTCGTTGACGCCATTCCCTACGACCGTCCCGCCGTCTTATACATTATGAGACAGCGAAGAGACAGACATGTGGATATTTGCAGTGTCAATGACACCTGGGAGTGTTTTGGGGCTATGGAAAGGGAGTTAGACCACTCACTCTATTATGGAGTGCTCTCCTTTCCGCCAACCTCTCTTTTTTCATAAAGGACTCAGACCTTTGCAGAATTTGCTGGTTTTTGCCTCCTGACTTGGGGGACATAGCTTGACCGCCACCATGCTGTCTGTCTGATTTTCCCGAATTCTACACCAATGAGTTCGATGATGGCCTTTCCTTCCTTCGAGTTGGAGGTCATTCATGTCTTGCCCAAGCGAACACTTTGCTTGAGAACTTTGACTATGGCGTCAGGTTCGATAGCTTCGATTGCCTCTCACCTGAGAATCTGGCTTGGATTCCCTATGCTTGTGGTCTCTCTCGTCCCCGAGATCCTTGCAAGCCATAGGACCAGTCAACAGCAAAGGAAAAATGTTTCTCGCCATCACATATCTGTGATAAGATGAGGAGGAGGACACAGATACATATAGTATCCTCCTTGTCCGTGCTTTCCGGGGATGTTTCGGACGGCCAGGTCAACCCCCAATCGAGGCAGCCCCACAAGCCGTAGTCATCATTCTTAGGGCTCGCTCTCGTTCTCGCTCAAACAATTTCTAGCAACAACCGAAACCGACCGACCATTCAATATTTGGAGTTGCTTGGCTTCGATTCCCTCATTCTGCCTTTTTCATAGCTTGAGAATAACAACCAACTTTTTTTATAAACTCCCGAAAAATCTTCATGTGATTCAGATATGTGTCCAATGTATGCTCATGTATGTACGAACCGACTTGATTGTAGCATTAACTAAAATTGTACACTATCGACAACAAAAGGCCGAAAGAAACTAACAAGCTAACAAAAGCTTCCCCTGCTTGATGAATCAAAGCACGATAAAAAAGACAAAAAGAGAGAATTAAGATGAAGAACCACCCAATTCTTGAGGACAGCCTGCTAAACGAAAACGAAAAAAGAAAAAAGAAAAAAAAAAAAGGATACCCCCAACAAACAAACCCAAACTCAACCATCTTAATAGTTAAGCTCACTACCACCACCACTACCAACTTGATCAAGATCCTCGTAGCTCTTCAAGCTCCGCCCTTGCACCGCTTCACGTGGTCCGACAGTTGACCCACCAGAGCCTCCATCACCCCAACGACCACCGGGGCCCTTGGTGTTGCGGCTATTGTTATCCCAACGGTTACCAGAGCCACCGTTCTGGCGACGATCATACGGACCAGACCGATTGTTGCTACGGCTGTTGCCATTGCGACGAATAGGACCACTACCCTCACGCCCATCCCAGTTTGAGCCACCGTTAAAGCCAGTAGAGCTAGAAAGGTTCTGAAGACTAAAACCGCGGGGAGTACCAGCAGCAGACTGGCCATTGGTAGGGGGGAAATGGCCATTGGAGTTGGCATCAGTACGCGAAGGCGCAATGTGCGATGGATCTATAGCATACGCATTGATGAGCGTAAACTCATGCTGAAGAGACTCGTACCAATCAGTGTGGCGTTTCTCCACATGCTTCTTCCAAAAGTGCTCCTCCTTGAAGAGCTTACTGCAGTCGGGAATCTTGCACCGCCACTTGTGCTCATCCTCCTGCTTAACAAACTTGGCCATCTCCTCATCCATAGCATCCTCGAGGGAACGACCACCAAGCTTCCTCAGATCCACAGTATCAGGCTCTAGAATCTGCATGATCTTATCCTCAAAGGTCTTGACCCAGTTATACGCACGAAGAAGTTGCTGCTCGGTTTTCGTAGTGGCAGACCGGAACTTTTTCTCGCTCTCAGAAGGCTCTGCTTCGCCTTCCTCCATAGGTTCGTTCTTCTTCTTTACCGGGAAGGGCTCGCCAGTAACAGTGGCAGAAGCAACCTCCCTAGCAGCGTCAGTAAGAGTGTTGCGGGGGCGACGGAGGTGACCACCGGGGCACTTCCGTGTTAGCTCGTGGACAGAATCACTCTCAAACACACAGAAGAAGCAAAAGTTGAAGACACGACGAAGGTACTCAATGAGAAGATCAAGCTCCTTCTTCTGGGCAACGAACTCTTCAGACTCAGAGTCTTCATCAAAGGCACCGTCCTCGTCAATCTCACCCTCATCATCACGCATCTCGCCATCATCTTCAATGTCCATGTCGACAACACGCTCCTTGCGAACACGACGAGTCGGCGAGGAGGGCTTCAAAAGACCGGCATTCCGGAGATCATTCACCTTCTCCTGCACACGAGCGATACCACTAAACTCGATGCCGAAATCCTCCTCGAACTTGTTAGCCAAACGATGAACCAAACCAAGATCCTTGGCAATACGCTCCGAAGAAGAAAAAAGATCCCATAGAGCCTTCTTGCGGGGATTGTTGGGAGGGATGTGAACACCAACGTGGCACACAAAGTCACCACGGGCTTCGTCCTTGACAGTCTTTCCATTAACAGCATCAAGGGCTTTATCCGCAGTGCTTTGAACAATAGGCGATTCACGCTTGATACCATCCATGTCGGCGTCCTCATCATCTCGTAGGTCTGGGCGGTCCATGCTAGGCACCACCTCAGGGGCTGGGTGGAGCATGACCCAACCGATACGGTGATATCTCTTGCTGGGGTTGGGATCTGATAAGCTTAGCCATTTAAAGCCACCTTCACCATCGCCGAGATGTTCTTTGCAAAAGTTCTCGAGGTTTTGCCGGCTAACATGGGGCGCGATGGTCTTGATAAGGAGAGTGGGCTGGTACAGATTCTCGTCACGAATATCAGCACCAGGGCCAGGAACCAGATCACTGACACCCAAAAGCTCATTAGAAGCAATGGCCTCTCCCTCTTCCTTCTCTTGACTAGCAGTGCTCAGCGCTTCATTCTTGTTGATACCCTCGAGAGAGAATCTGTCAAATACACCAGCATCCATGTCCTGTTCCCACTGCGCGTAGGCTCCACGACGGAACTCGCCCAGACCAACACGGAATTCGTCACGAGTAATGGGGTCGTAGCGTTCCTTGAACCACTGCTCCTTCTTGTGCTCGCTGACAAACTGACGAGCCATTTTGGCCTGCAGCTCTTCCTTGTATCGATCGTACGCCGCCTGGATCTTGGCCTTTTCATGTTCGCGATCCTCCTGAATCTCACGTGGGCCCTTGTTGCGATCAGGTTCCCGACGACGGCCAGTACGCTGACGTTCTTTTTCCTCCTTGATCTTCTCATTCATGCGCCACCACTCACCAAAGTAGGAGAATCCAACTTGATAAGGGAGCTTGGAAGGTTCGGGGATGGGATTGACAGAACTGGTTGGACCGGCGCCACTGCTAGACTCGTGTCCAGGAATATAGCGGTCAATATTGGAAGGGGGGGAGACCATACGGCGAGACCGGTCGTCACGGTCACGGGGGGCGTAGTCATCGCGGCGTCCACGAGGCTCGTATCTGTCAACACCCCCACCAGGAGAACGAGACCTGCGACGGTAACCTCCTCTATCATGGACTGTAGAAAAAAAAAAAAAAAAAGGTGTTAGGTTCGATCTTATTATTGAGAATGGATGTCTTCCAATTCAGAGGAAAAAAAAAAAAAAAAAACAAGATATTGGGGGGCATGAAGACTAGTCACTTGATGAAGGCCTTCTGCCCGGAATTGGAAGCTAAGATAATCGCATGAAAAGAAGGATCCAGTAAGAAGTTTCGTACATGGAGAGCGCATTCTGTCGCGGTAATATTCGGGGGAGCCCCTGCTGTCGTGCTTGCCTCTTGTATCGTCACGCGATCTCATCCGGTCGTTGGGAGACCTAACAGAATCGCGGTGGTAATCCATTGTGAAGATCGAGGCGTGTTATTAAACAAAGTTGCGTAACTTTAGGTCAGGTCGGGTCGTAGGAGAGCAATTGGAATTTCCAGTATGCAACGAAAAAAAGATAAAGTGCCAGAACAGAGGCTGGACTAGAAGAAGGCCTAATCAATGAAGCGGCAAGCGACGGATAAGTTAGAGAGACGGTTCCAATAATGGATAACAAGAGAGGTCGAGGGCAGCAATGAATAAGTAATCGGCAAGATTGAGAAAAAAAAAAAAAAAAAAAAAAAAAAAAGACACGCCGGACGATCTAACGCCGCGTGGAACATGATGAAGGGAAAGAAGTACTATTGGCATCAGAGGGATGCGACAAGAAAAACTCCAGTCCGCTTCATCAAGTACTGAAACGAGGCGAAGGACGGGAACATGGTAAAAAGAAAAATAAGAATAAGACAACGGCGGCGGCGCCTATGACAGCCACCCCGAGAAGAAGAAGAAGAAGAAGAAGAAGAAGAGAAGGAGTTATCTAAAAGGCATGATGACAAAACGTAGAGTAAAAATTATATCGAAAACAAAGGGAAAAAAAAACGCGCAAGATAAATGATAAAAACGTCTTGACAACGGGCGCCAAACGGAGAAGAGAAGAAGAGAAAGTCTAAAGCTAAATAATTACAAGGCAACGTGGGGAAAGAGATAGAAAATAGCAGATGGGAAGTGCGCTCCAGATGGCAACGCGAGATGAAGATGACGATGAAAGGCTAAAAGTCAGTTTGGGGGAGAACGAACTATTTGAAAATTGGCGATAACGAATGGACAAAGCGCTGTAATCACGACAAAGAGGACAAACAGCCCAAATCAAAGAGAGAAAAAAAAAATACTCGAGATATGGAAGAGTATCGAGTAGAGCCGCTAAAATGACAAGATCACGCGGATGATTGGATGGTGAATCCAGAGATGATGGTGGTGATGGTGATGATGGTTAGGTGAGTGGTGGAGGAGGAGGAAGAAAGAGGGAAGAAACAGCAGCGACAATGTGAATTTTGGGACGTGAATTTTGGGACAATTTTTTTTTCTCAAGGGAAAGAGCAGAAATCCCAGGTTCCGCGTCGACTAGGAAGGAACGAGAACCCTGGTGATCCAAGGCTGCTGGCTGACCTTGAGTACACTGAGTAGTTTCTTGTACCGGGGGAATATAGCGCTGTCCTACAAACAAATTACAGGGGGTTGTCAGTGCTGGAGTTGCTTTCAATTTATAGCGGCTTGGGCGGCCCGGAATAAAACGCGTTTTAGACATTAATTCAGGTCAACAGCTTTAGGTGTGAAGTCACGTGCGTGCCCTTTGCAGATTTAGGAAATACTGAGCAGGAGATCTCAGGGATAAGATACATGTTAGACGATGATGTCTAGATACAAGTTGTTTGTACAGAGATGAAATTAAGTTGATTGTCTACTCTAGTGAAATCACTACAAAGGTCTCGAAATCAAAGTTTGTCCGGAAAAAATAATAATGTCAAGCCCTTTTTGGCTCGGCTTAATTGGTCAAGCCGTAACCGTAATGCAAACGTCACCAGTCACTTCTACCCCATATCCGTCCCGTGTGGATCCACATGCATACTGAATTGAGTATTGCAATAGATGCGAATACTATTTGAAATATCAACCGTGAGGCTATTATTGCCACTTTGTACCTTGACTTGATCACGTTGCACATCTAGCGTATGCCCTAACGATAATTGAATTTGTGGAGTGCTGCAATTGTAAGTGATCCTCCATCGATGAACCAACCAATGTTGAAAGAATCGCCTTACCACCAAGTATTTTCACAAAGCAATTCATCTCATTATATTTGACTTGACACATGATATCTCATCATGGACTGGTGCGCGTACTTGTTTCTAATCCTCTTATAAGGACAATGACTACTATTATTCCATACCTCACGATCCCCGATGCCGTATTCCAGAACTCGGCAGTCAGCATGCTGCTTCCGGTGATTCTCGGTAGCATCAGCGGCAACGCATCGAGCCGTACGTATTCAAGTCCACCCTTCTTTGCCCGGAGGTTCAAACTAATTCCCAACAGCCGCTCGTAACAAGCGTGCCGCATCTCTCGAGATCAGACAGCCCCCGGGCATGCCTCCCCGTATCGCCTTCCCCATAGCTTGGACCGGCCTCTACACGTAGGTTCTCTTCCGCACCATCATCATTTCAATCATACTAATATTCACCAGTCTCATGGGTTACGCTGCCCACCGTGCCGTCACCATCGGTCTTGGATCTCCCGTGACTTCCGGCCTAGCCCGCAAGAGCGCTGCTTTGTACACTCTACAGCTCGGCATCAACTTGGTCTGGATGCCCCTCTTTTTCGTTGCTCGTAGACCCATCGAGGCTACTCTAAACGTAGTGTCTTTAGTTGGTCTTAACGGGTATTTGGCGTACCTATTTGGTAAAATTGACCCGGTGGCTGGATGGTGCATGGTACCATACGTGGGGTGGCTTGGGTTCGCGACATATCTGAGTGCTGGAGCGGGATATCTAAACGGATGGAACTTCCGTGGCTAAGGCTCCTCTAGTTAAATCCTGTCAGAACGTAGTCACTATAAGACCAATGTGACTAAGATTTAGCAAGACATTCTATATATTACTATATCGCATGATATCAAGTGACTCAACATCAAACACTACAAAATCTCGAGGTCCTTAACATCCATATGTCTTTGTCTATACCAAAATCAATTCCCAATCATCAAATAGACCCAAAACGCCAAACAAAACATATACAAAGGTGAAATCCATAAGAACACACTTCCAAATAAAGACAGCATTCAACTCCACTCCATATCAGTAATCAGCCAAAGGGAAATGCTTCTTCAGTCCATCATAAACAATGAAAATGAACGCCGAACTAGGTGCCGACCGGAAGCAAGTGACACCACATCCTCTGTATAACCCCTGGACACCAGTCTGTTTCCACACCGCCACAAACTCCTCCGCAAAAGTCCTCGGCTTCACTCCAGGGACCATGGGCGCAGTCTGCATGCGCGACTTGATTGTGTCAGCTGGGAAGAACAAGAAGTTGTACATGACACCAGCCGACGCACCAGCTAATGCCTGTTGCCAGAGCGGCAAAGCCTCAGAACGTGGAGACACGGTGACCTTGGCCGCCCGTTGAGCCTGCTCACGCCGACGGTAAAAGTAATCAGAGACCGTCTCCTTGGCGCCGAACCAGCCGGCACAGCCACCAGACTCCCGAATCAGAGTGCCCATTTGCCCGTTCCAGAAGCCCTTGATGCCGTTGTGACGGTAGATGTCTTTGATGACCGCTATCGGGCTCAGGTTTGCTGATACTCTAGATCCACCGGGGACCTGGATTTTGCACTTGACCAACTCGATAGGGGTCAAAGCAAGTGAAGTGCATGCACCGGAGAAGGCACCGGTAGCATAAAGGTTGCCGAGCGTAAGGGACTCATCCTTGCGCGCCATACCAGTCGAGTACATCAACGACCGACCAATACCCTCAAAGAAGAAAAGGCAGCTGTTTTCGACAGCTGCACCAAAGAGCGGAGCAGTGATGCCGCGGTAGAGGCTAGCAAAGCCATCGTTGCGGATAGACTGCCTGAAGCAGTCGATGGGGCCCTTGTAGATGGGCGGGAGATGATCCGGCTGTGACTGCAGACGGACCTTGACAGTGTCGAACGGATACTCGATGAACTTGCCTACGATGCCCGCAGCCTAGATGGTCACGTTAGCGACAGTTGATGACAAACAGGATGAATAAGTCAAAAACCTACAGAACCATACAAGATGTCTTCCATCACACGGGCAGCTGTAGAAGTCGGCTTAGCGAACTGTGAAAGCTCAGTACCAGTCTTTGTAGCTTGTAGAGCATCCATTGCCGTTATGTAAAAAAAATAAAAATAAAAAGTACGAATAGAAGTGGACAGTAATGTAGGATTCAACAGCGATAATAACTGGTTGATAGTCAAGGTCAAGGGTAGCCAGTTTAATACTCAAAAGTGGGTATTATCGTTGATTCTGGTTGTTATTAGTGGCGGACTGATTTGTCCGTGGCAAACGACTGATTGTACTTGTTAAGTTGTCGCAAACGAGCTTGGGTGGATTTCTCTTGCAGGATGGAGTTCGAGATAGCAGAAGATAGGCGGATCGAAGATGCGTCAATTATGGACAAACTATGGTGAATCTTTATCTTAAATATAAAAGGGCGATATCGCTGTATGTCGTCGGAGTTTCCTGTTGTGACAGGTCTTCGCAAGCTGAACGCGGGGGTTCAATTTGTTTCACGACAGACAAAGCCGTAGTTCAGCGGGAATGAGCCCCGAGATATGTTGTTGTGTTATAAAAGTTGCCAGTAACGCTTGAGTCTAGGTTGGTACTACCAATAATATATGGATAGTAAGAGGGTACCTATACAAGTCAGCAGCTGATATGCTTGTCGTTGCGCTTGACAGACTTTTTTGAAACGGCGGGGTGAACAGATCAAAGTACGGTCAAGGACTGCGATCAACGGAAAATTGGCGAAGTCTAAGGTCGATCAGCACACCAGGTATCGAATCGGAGGATAAAGCGAGAAGAACCTTGGTCTCAGAGTTGAGTCAAGGTTTCTAATTGGAGATCACAAAGACTAGGCGACGATCTAGATTATATATATCTTGGAACTGAGATACAAGGCGAAGCTGATCAAGTTGAGCAATGTGTCATAGTTGGTGGGCAAGATGCAAGACACTCCAACAATTATAATTCAATCCAGGAATAACGGATGTTGGTCGCAAAGAACCAGGAGATGGTGTGCTGACGCAGATCAATGAAACTGTGGGCTGCAATCAAGACAAAGCTGATGGAATTCGCAAGACGTCAATTAGTGGTTCGTCACAAAGTTTAACAGATGAAAGAAGTGATGGAGACCAGAATTGCAAACATCAACGAGTAACAGCAGCAAAGAACAAGTTAAAAATGATGAAATCCGAATATTGAGTTTTCGTTAAATTGAAAATGTGCGTTCAAAATTCTACTTGGGAAGGGACCATTGAACCCTAGGTTATATGGCAATTACCATATCTATAATTCTCGCCAAGCCCTCATAAACAGGGAAACTACCAATTTTCTTTTACCTGTCATCTCGGGATTGACGAACAAAATTTGCTTATCAGATGGGACCTCAGACGTCGCAAACCTATTCCTCAAAGTGGGCCCCGTCCTGTCATAGATCCAACCTCCTCAAGGCCTACTTTTCTAAAGTCCGGCAATGCAGTGGAGCATTTAACCAGGAACATTCTTCCTTCGTTTCTCGAAGATGCAACGAGAGAAGACTATAAGCCCCTTCGTTCACGGTGAACTTGGACTTTTGTTGTTTACCATAGTTATCCGGAGCCCGAAGAGATTTCGTGAGATTTGTCTTTTAGGTTAGTTGGAGGTGGAGCAATGGGGGGCGCCTTTGTTGTACTATAGACTAAACTGAAATAGTATTTTGTTTTCGCAATCTTGTTGATGATGACTGCTAAAAGATTTCTCGGCATCAAGTTGTCATATTGTAACCCTATTATATGTACTTACATGATCAAAGAACAGGGGACATTGGTGAAATCTGACGTAGTGAGGTCTCGTAAAGTATCGTTCAACATTAACTAAAAGGTATACACGAAAACATCCATCTATCGCACTTTAAATCAAAACCCCAAGAAAAGACAAAACCGCTACTCCAATGGCTTCTGCTGCCGAGTCTTGTTCGGCTTCTGCTGCGCCGCCTCGTGCCTCCGTAACTCTTCCGGCACCTTTGAAATCGAACTCTTTGACAACATTTGCTTGAGATCATACATGACATCCGTATCCTCATTCCCTAGGAAAGTGATAGCCACACCACTCTTTCCCGCACGACCAGTACGACCGATGCGATGCGTGTAACTCTCGATATTGGTAGCCATATTGAAGTTGACGACCAAACTAACATCCGGAACATCAATACCACGACCCGCCAAGTCTGTAGCCACCAGCACCTGCGTTTGTCCATTGCGTACTGAAGCAAGAGCTGCTTCTCTCTGTTCTTGAGTCTTGCTTCCATGTAGTGTAACCACAGAATGCCCCATATGCTTGATATCGCGAGCAACAATCTCGCAGTTGCGCTTGATATTGACAAAGACAATGATAGGAGGAGTGAATTGGTGAGATGTGAGGATTTCCTTGAGACGACTCTTGCGACGCTCCTCTCCCGACACAAATTCAACACGCTGTTCGATGGTGTCGACAGCTTCGCCAGCGTTACCAATGGTGACGATGGCCGGTCGGCGAAGGTATTTCTTGGCAATGCGCTCGACCTGAGCAGGCATGGTAGCTGTGTACATCATAGTCTGGCGGTACCGATCATGAGCACCAATGTACTGTTTCATGACGGCCGAGTTTTCAGCATCCTCTGTATCAGGCTTCTCATTTGACAACGGCAAGGCATCCAAGATGCGGTTCACCGGCTCCTCAAAACCGAGATCAATCATACGATCAGCTTCATCCATGATGACGTAGCAACACTGCGCAAACACCACTAGTCGTCTATCAATACAATCCACCAGACGACCGGGCGTGGCGACAATGATGTGCGCGCCATCCCTTAGGGCATACGCCTGCTCTTCCAGCGAGTGACCACCAACAATGCTCACCACCCGGTATCCCATAGGCCGAGCAAACCTCCGTGCCTCCTTTTCAATTTGTTGTACCAGTTCGCGCGTCGGTGCAAGGATAAGCGCATAAGGACCATCGTTCTTGTTGAAGTCGTTGAGCGGCGGCAAGTCAGAAATGAAAACCAACAGCGGCAGCAGGAATGCCAACGTCTTACCAGAACCAGTGACGGCAACACCGATAAGATCTCGGGCCTGCAAGGCAATAGGGATGGCTGCACGCTGAATGGGCGAGGGATCGTCGAAACCGACATCGGCTAGAATATCAAGGATATTATGAGGAAGATCGGACTCGCGCCAGCTGCGCATAGGATTCGGAATACTTCCACCCTTGGTCGCAATGCCAAAGTCCTCTTTGAAAATGCGCCAGTCACGTTGTTTCATCTCCTCCAGCTTCTTCGTCGACCAATGACGGCCCATGCCCGTCCTGTTGTCCTTTGCAATCGCCCGCTCACGTCCCCTGTAGAACTCCCGGAGAAGCTGTTCACCACGTTCGCGTCCAGTTTCCCTATCCTTTTGCTCAATGATCCTAATCTTCTCCTTGAGTCGCTCCTCTGCTGCTGCATCAAACCGTTCATCCCAAGTGTAGAAATGCTTCGGTTGTGACTTGGGCTGTTTTCTAGGCAATTCCGTAAGGGTATCTGTCCGGGTAGTGTCATCCTCCGGACTCCAGTCAAAGTTGAATTGCTCACCAGCACGAGTACGTTTGCGCTTAACAACAAATGTCGATTTTTTGTTGACGTCGGGCCCAAGGTAGTGTTCGCGCCACTTGCGCTCTTCAGTAATATCGGCTTGCGTGAGGCCGGCAGCCAGCCACTTCTCTGTGTCGAATTTACCGGTACCACGCTCGGCGCGCATAGCTTCGTGAGCAGCGGCGATGGAGCGTGGAGTGAGAGACGTTTGTGTGTTCTTATCCTTGTCCCCTTGGAGCCATTTCTTATCACGCTCCTGGGCGAGGGCTTTGGATTGTTGTTTCCTGATCTCGTCTTCCTCTTTTTGCTTCTTTGCCAAAGCTTCACGCTGGGCTTTGGGAATCCATTTCGGTTTGCGGGCCACCTCATCGGCTTCCTTTTTCTTCTTCAGGAAATCATCAAGGTCAAACTTGGGCTTCTTGGCCTGCGGTTCCATGCTGTAAGGTAAATGAAATATGTATGAGGTGTGTTAATCAGATGAACAGAGAAAACTCACATGCCAACAAATTGTCCCGAAAGTTGTAGTACGAGGGAGCTAAGGAAAGCTGTTGGCAAGGCTGAAATTTCGAAATTCAGGTTGGATTGAACCCCTGCACGTTAAGCCCCTCCTCACTTAAGAATTTACAGCATTCTATTGGCCAGAAACTCCGTGTTTCTCAGCCTCGCGTGTTTACATCCCACCATCTTCACCCAGCCAAAAATAATCAGTGGACGCAGCCCACCAAATCCCACTTGTTCGTGTTGTGCCTGCTACCAAACTTCTGGCTACCTCCAGAGCCAACACTGCCAGCCAACCCATTGCCAATCTCGTGACTGTCCGACGCTACAAATCATCATGACGTCTCCCGCCAGCAGCCTCGTGGCGCTGGCCAGGACCCTCCCAGAACCTTTGCTCCGATTCCTTTCTCGTTATCCCCCGGCCTCGATTATCCCCGCAGGCACCGATGCCACCGCTGCCAAGACCGGCTACCAGACTGACCGCCCAAACCCTTTTCTTTACTATAAGCACCCTGTGACGGGCAAGTGGAACGACCCCGTATACTCACTGAGACGACAAGCTGATCTGGTGAAGATGGCTCGTGAGCACGGCGTGGAGGAGTTACTGCCTGAAGGGCCCAAAGCTACGGCGAACACTCTGGGAAGAAGAGTGGAACAAGGTCTACGGGTTCGTGGTACTGGTATTGGACAGAGAGTCAAGGGTCACGCCTTTGAGAGACAGCTGTACCAGAAGTATGTAATCGTGGAAGCCTGTATGGTCGATATTGAAAAGCACAGGACTAACAACAATACTGTTCAGGATCTCCAAGCGGAGAGAAGCTATGCTTGCCATGCCCAAGCTTATCACAGAATGGAAAAAGGTAAGTCGTACTCAAGCTCTGAGATACATCTTCAACATGCTAACACGCATCGTAGACTGGTAAGCGGTGGTGGAAGCGTTTCCCCAAATAAACGATTCGCACTCATATGGTTGGCGTCTGTTTGTGCGTCCATCACTTGTATTATATTGTTCTTTTTACTTTGTCTTATATGGAGTCGTCAGTACGCTCCCCAGAACTACACTTTCTGTCAGGGAAGAATTTATTATCACCAGTACGAGAGTCTGGTACAACCAAAGCTGGCATCTACCTATCTTCTAGACATGTCAATAGTGAATGCTATCACATGACTTTTTCTTAGGGGCTCAGCTCCATATGACATCTCCAGCAAGAGAAGAGCACCATCTCGGCGTATCAATTTAGAACGGCGTAGTCAGAAAATGACTAAGCCAGAGGCCCCACCAAGAACTTCCATCGTAGAATTGCGCTCCTGTCGCACCCAAAAATCTTGAAACTTTCGAATCAATATCAATCTATGCATAAAATCTACTTTATACCAAAAATATTTCATCTTAATTTATTCTAGCCTTCGCATGTATTTCGTCCGGGTTCTTCCTCTGAACAATTCTTCACATTCGGAATAACCCTAGATTGCAATGTCTGGCCCTACATACTACGAAATCCTAGGCATCACACCATCTCTCCTCGCCAACCACGACGACATCGCCCCCATACTCAAACGCGCCTACCACCGTGCCCTCCTCCAAAACCATCCCGACAAAGCCTCCTCCTCCACCCCTCGCCTCTTCACCATTGACGAAATATCCACCGCCTACCGCCACCTCAACGACCCCTCTCTCCGCGCTGCCTACGATAAAGCCCTCCTCACCTCCATATCTCGTCTTTCCCGCAAAGGCAGTTTCCAAACAGCCGAGACCGTTGACCTTGACGACCTTGACTTTGACGAAGCGTCAGAAACTTGGTGTCGATCGTGCCGATGCGGGAACGATCGAGGGTTTGCTTTTGGCGAGCAAGACCTCGAGGAAGTGGGAGATGGCGGGGAGTTGTTAGTGGGGTGTCAGGACTGTAGTCTGTGGCTAAAAGTGCATTTTGCGGTGGTTGACGATGAATAGAAATGATCATCTGCAATGACTTGCAGATTCTAGAAGTTGGAGATTGGCAGGTCCGTCAACGTGGCTGGCTCAGTAGATGATAGCTCCTATGAAGGCTGGTTTGCGATATTAGCCTGTCCTAGGGTGATTGGTAGATAATGAATAGTATAGCTATTTGTTATCCTTCTTCACATCTTTGCCGGTCCCATACTGGTCACCTGGTCACATAGAATCATGCTCCAAGACCAGCCACTTCCCATCACCTGGCGATTGTGGATGCGACCATGAGCGAGCTTGGATAATGATAGCAAACGCAAGGGGGAGATGACATCAATGCTTTGAATTTAATCCGCTTCAAAACGTTTATAGAGACTCACATAATGATACCCCAAGATGATACCCACCTTCACAAAACTAAACTCCAACACGACAGCCATAACATAATTCATCAATGATAAACACGTGACTTCATAATTTCCTGATGTGCGTGGTCATCAAATTGAATGTTAAGTCGGCATATAGGTTTTTCATACTTGTAATGGATTCATTGTGTGTTGAATGTACCGACTCGCTGAGAAATCGTCATCTCGTCTCGCCTTTGCCCATTGGTCAAGGGACACCAAAAAGCAATGAACTAAGACTCTAGGCAGACCTGCCTGTACACACTCCTCCCCTCCAAAAGACAGAAAGCCTGGCGCATTTGCCTTTTCCCAGGATAGTGCAGAAAAAGAAAAAGAAACATAACTTTGGTGGTTGTAGGTTGCCTTGAAGAGAGACACAAGTCTCGCAACCTCAAAATAAACAAGAAAACAACGGACCCAACGTCCGCTCCAAAGACACCAATGATATCCAAGCCAATCCCCCATCCGTCCGTTCCCATATTGTGTTCGACGTATCAATTAACTACCACGCCGCTACCTTTGGTTTCATGACGAAGTGAAATTTACTCGGCCTTGGGCTCCTCAGCGGCGGGAGCAGCCTCGGTGGCAGGAGCCTCCTCGGCAGCGGCCTCGGCCTGGCCAGCAGGAACCGAAGACTCGGCCTCGGAAGAGGTCCACAGAGTCTGTAGATGCGATGTTAGAAAGCTGTATTTCAAACATATATTACCGGGCACAGTTCATGGGTCAACTCACCAGGTTATCACGCAGCAGCTGCATGATAAGGGTAGAGTCCTTGTAGCTCTCCTCGGACAGGGTGTCGAGCTCTGTAAAATTACTGTTAGTAAACTGCATGTTTATAAAGGCATAAAACATGAGATAACATACCGGCAATAGCCTCATCGAAGGCTTGCTTGGCCAGGTGGCAAGCCTGATCAGGGGAGTTCAGGATCTCGTAGTAGAACACGGAGAAGTTCAGGGCGAGGCCCAGGCGAATGGGGTGAGTGGGAGGCAGCTCGCTGGCGGCGACCTCGGTAGCAGCCTTGTACGCATCCAAAGACTTATCGGCGGAATCCTTGCGGGTGTCGCCAACAGCGAACTCGGCCAGGTAACGGTGGTAGTCACCCTTCATCTTGTGATAAAACACCTTAGACTCGCCGCTCTTAGCAGAGGGAATCAGATGCTTGTTCAGCACATCAAGAATATCCTCGCAGATCTTGGCAAGCTCGCTCTCAATCTTGACGCGGTATTCCTTGATAAGATTAACCTGGGTAGAGTTTCCCTTAGACTCCTCCTTCTGCTCGATGCTGGTAACAATTCTCCACGAGGCACGACGGGCACCGATGACGTTCTTGTAGGCGACCGAGAGGAGGTTGCGCTCCTCAACAGTCAGATCGCGGTCCTCGGAGGCGACAATCTTCATGTTGTCGACCATCTCTATACACAGGCAAATAGGTTAGATGGGTTCATCATTGCGACGACAGCGCAATCTCAGAGACGAGTCCAGATCGGAATTGGGGAAGCTTACCTTCGTAGCGCTCAGCCTGCTCGGCAAGCTTGGCCAAATAGACAGCATCCTCGTGGTTAGGGGCCATTGTGAATATGTGTGGGGTTGTGACTGTTGCAAAGAAGGAGAATTTATTGTTAGCGGGGAGTTCAACAAAGAGGTAGAATGCGAGATAAAAATGACGGCGAAGGAGGAAAAAGTAAAGTAAGAAAATCGATAAGGATCAACTATGGCTTTGTATAAATGTAGAGGTACACAAGCTGGCTTGGGATTTAGTTGCTCTGTAATCTAAACAGATCCAGGAGCAAGCCTACCGACACAGCGTATCAAGCAGGCGAACCGTGGCTGAAATCAACCCGCAGTGAAAACAAACAATACAAACAATACTGCAGCTAGCCATTGACCAAACGCCGGTTTGAAGCAGGCTTTCGACCTGTTTGATTTTGGCTAGATGACCTGTTTAGGACGGGGGCATGGCCAGGTCCAGGCCTGTTGTTGTCTAACCAGGGCGGGGAGAGGAAAATTTGACCCTATCTCCAGCCATCGGCCATGCAATATGATGCCAGAGCTTCATTGGTACTTTGAATTGACAGCGATTATTCGCCATGTCAAATCAGGAGCATGGGGGGAGGGTGTTGTGAGTGACTTGGAATGCCATGTGATTTCTTGGCTAGCCATATAGACAGCGCTCAATTGGTGTGGAACCATCCCCGATTAACCCCTCGTTCCATAGTGGGATCTAGCTAGTGATAGTGGTGGGGTTCGATTCGGCTACCAAATGCAGCTTTGAGGACAGGAAGTTGGAACCACTCAAGGCTGTATTGGCACCCAACAGCTGGTCGGTCATATGTTTCGAAATTACGCATCGGCCGTGAAGTTTCGGTAGACATGGCAAACAAGCATGTGGCAAACTATGACGTACGGGACCTAATCGACAACAATGGCGACCGACCATCGGTCATGTCGCAACTCCCCGGCGCATGAGGCTCTCGCCAAAAAGTTGGATAGTTGGGTCAAGAGAGTTCACGATATATATGGGACATGTTCGGGGTGGGCTCGTGATGGTATATTTTGTCGCAGGGAACCAGACATTGGCGGCACACAAAAGCAACATCATGGGTAAGGTGTTGAATGTTCGAAAGAGGCATCAATGACTTACCTAAAGAAAGAAACTGGAGTGATTATAAAGTAATAAGCGCAGTCAACTGCTGGAAACAAAAAGTCGCGATTGTCAAGAAGAAAAGAAAAAGGGGTGAGTGGTGAAGTTGAATTTCTGTGTAGAAAAAAGGGTAAAGTTGGAAATGGGAGTCTAAAAGAATAAGAAGGGCAGAAAGAGGAGGAACAGCGAAGCGGCAACATGTTGTGGAGTGAATGCGGCATGGCTATGTTCTTAACTATGGCAGCTACAGATCTCTGCCTAGGCCATGCAGTACAGCGCCCAGCCAATACAATTCGCGGGGCCATCCGTTATACGACCCAGTGGCTGGTCAGCCACATTCAAGGAGGTACTTGCTATCAGGCGATGGCCACAGCTCAAACACAAGTACCAGACAACCACGAATCAGGGCCATCTTCCCTGCCTTGACCCCCCCCCGCTGCAGTTTCGATCTTGCCTCTTTCGCCCTTCGTCGTCATGCACGTTTGGGCTACTGTGGTTTTAGTTGCCCATGGCAGGATATTCCAATCTCTCTCTTGACTACGATTGTTTCTGTTTCTTCGCTTGGCTAGTGAAGCACTACTCAAGTTATAGTCCCTGACCCCACGATGAACCCGTTGACGGCACAGCACCTCACCTCATACACAGGTTTCTCACGCCCTTTTAATCAACGTCTATAAAGACGGGAAAGAAGGGCTGGATAGCTGCCAAATCTATCTAGGAGCAACAGCAAATAAAGGTGGGGCGGCGATGCTGAAATCCAACCAAACGGCTTCCGTAGACTTCTGTGCTGTTCCACTGGGTTGTGTGTCCTGTCGTCCTAGTAAGAACTGATTCAGAGGGGGCGATAGGTGGCGCCGCCAGAAAGACGCTGTTTATAGGTGTTAGGCTATTTTTGACGGCACTAAAATTAAAATATCTTCTCAGCCCAGTTCAGGGCCCAAAGTGGAGATCATACATCATCCATCAACCCAATTGCCGTGAGGTTGGCCAAGATTGCAACTTGAACGAGATTTATGACCTATCAACCTCTATTTGATATGCATGTGAATGTACACGAGAAACCAATATACCTCTCAAATCCAGATACTTCCTCGATATCTACGGCTTAGTTAATAGTAATAAGTAATAGCACTATTCCGATATATTTACTTTATCAGAGTAATTTTCACTTTTGACTCTTTCCACAGGAGGCCGCGCATCATGATCATAGGAGCATACCATCACTAAGCCCCACAGCACATAACTACCAAACCAACAGGCCCTTGTAGACACGTTGTCATGGAAAAAAAAACAGCGGAGTCAGACACAGACAAAGCCCAGAACCCGTAACGAAACGACAAAACAAGCACGGGCCAGGGCCTGTAGATGAAAAAAGAAGTGCATTATTTCAACGTTATGTCTTTCAACTACGAATCTACCCCTCATTACAGCATGATATACCCTGAGAAGCTCCTGTATCCGCTGTAACCCGACTTGAAGTTCCCATGAAGGTGACTAACCAAATTCTGGGACAAGTTCTATGATTTGCGTCGTAGAACATGACTGCGTGATAATTTTGCCTGCCGGCGTCTTCCTAGTTGTGTGTCTAATTCGCATATCAGCCACAGCGTTTTATGTTTTATAACCAGGTTCCAAGTCGATCGAAATTGCTTGTCATCAAGCCTTGCTCTTCACCAGACCACCTTATTGAAGAGCCGCTGCATTAGAAACCCCTCCCTGGCATGTCCAAGTTTAATGTGATGCTTCCAACCATGTTTTATAATATTGTAGCACACATGTACAGCAGGTTTTTATGTGGAATTTTTTTCATAGTTATAACGGTGTAGCTGTCAAGAGTAAAATCATGTATGACTGATGAATTTCTCAGCTTCACTTATTAAGGTCATGAGTCCAATTGGCCAATAAACGTTTTAAGTTGTCATGGTTCCACCCCATGATGTTTTCATTCAATAAAGCAATATTACAGCCACCCCCAAAACCCATAATGCAGCTGGTTTTGCAAATTTCGACCACTCTACAGTGGGGCCTTCCTTTAGCTTAGCTCAGCAAGTTACACGTCGGAGCCCGGGATGACTGTTTTAGTCACGTGATGCCATCCGCAGTCACGATTCTGCAATAGCAGCGGCCAAAACGGGCAGTGGATTGTGTTGAATCAATATGAGGCAAACCGTAGATTTCCTGTAACATTAATTGTTCGGCATATCATAGCCCCTACTATCTATTGACTTATTGGTCATTCTTGATGTTCTCAATCAATACAATCAATACAGGAAGATGTGTTCAGAAGTAAAAGGACAAAGGGTATAGAAAGGAAATAGACAGCACCCTTGTGCAAGCAGGAGTTATGACAGAATTCACTGGTCTTATCACTTGCCTGATTCCAGTTAGGCATTGTCCCATGCACATTTGGGGTTCCAGGTGAGCTATTATTACCATGCAGCAACATGGGCAATGGGCTAAACGGTAAATGCTTTTGAACATTCTATTACAACCGTGTAATAGTGACTGCCAGTACTGTTTGAGAGCCTACAAGTCATGAGCCATTATTATCTCTTGAGTTCTTTCCTCTCTCTATGGTAATTTTGCATCCCTTCCAAGGCGGAAATCAGAGTCTCAGGCATCCAATTGTGTAGCTTAATTGGGCATGCTTGTGAAAGTTCCAATTCCAATGGGTGATTTCCCCATCCAGCTGTAGCAGTCAAAAGAATACTCATCAGGGTTTGCATATAACAACAGCATTGTGCCGCCTGCCGTATTATCCATTCTTCTTCCATCTTCTCATTCCACGGTTTCGATTAATCTCCAACCTTCATCCATTTTACTTTTTTCACACTCCTCCCAAATCCATCGCCATGATTTGTGCTTCCGCTTCCAAGAGCGTGCTCCGTGCTGCTGCCCCCAGAGCGTTCTCGACCTCCGCCCGCGTCATGGCTGCCGGTGATACCGGCGCTCCCCCCAAAACTGGTGGTACTGGGTAAGTCATATGTCTAGTCTCTTTCCCTGTGGCATAAATAGTCATGATCTCGACCCGAAAATCAATATCTCTTCTGTACCGTCGTTTTACGCTCACTGCGAACACAATCCCCACGCTTCAACTTGGAGCTCGGCTAGGAGTTCAAAGCTAACCCCGCGTTTTCCTTCTTTCCAATAGTGATGCCTTCCAGCGCCGCGAAAAGGCTAATGAGGACTTTGCTATCCGTCAGCGTGAACATGAGAAGCTTCTCGAGCTCAAACAGAAGCTTGCCGAGCAGCAAAAGCACCTTCAGGAGCTCTCCGACCACATGTAAGTGGACCAACTACAATAAAGCACCCGACCCGAACGCTATCGGGAGAGCATGCAGTCAATCCTCTATCGAAAGACATCCCGAATATTTTTTTGCGTATAACGAAATTCATAATACCCAATTTTGTCGTCATGGTGTTGTCCATCGTCTAGCTACCTGTAGCAAACACAGCATGCAATTATTCCTCGTGCCTCCGTGCCCATATTCTCACGATCCCAGAGCCATCTTGTACTGTGTCATGAGAAGGCAGGTCATTCAACAAGGAACTTATGGATTTTGGTGGTTATATGTCGAGCGCTACTAATTCTCCATACTTCCACTCGTCCGGGCTGTCTGATGCTACTCTTGATTGGCTATAGTAACATCTTACACGTACATTTGCTAACCCATTCATCTCTCACAGTGACAAGATCACCAAGAACTAAATGATAACCAAGGAGAATATCCACAACGACGTCAACGTTCAATGAATAGACTATTCACATAGTTACTAAAGCACCAAACACTTTATTTGGAATGCATGGGTTAACACTCAATACCTAGGGAAACTTGCTCATTTTATTTAACCCTGGTAATGTGCTACCCTAACAACACACAATAACATAAAATTGGTATAATTGAACCGCTTTTGAAAGATACAAGACTGTTGAAGAACAGTCTCTAGTAAATTTATTCGGCCCTTAAAATCCCAGTACTCCGGAGCAGACGCAAAAATAAGTTCAAGACAATTCTGAACAATGAAAGAAAACGAAAAAGAAAAAAATCGCAGCATGACAGGAATCAAACACTCAAAGTATCCCAAAAAGAAAACGCAAAAAAATGAAGAAACACAGACCGACCGCTCCCTACCCACACCATCTATCAATCATGGCCTTTATCCAAAGCCCGAGATATTTAGCAATTCGCTCCAGTCCACGTCTTTGTCACATGTGTAAAGATGCAGTACCTCCACCATATTGGCCATATTTGAAAATGACTGAACCCATACTTCTTTCCTATAACAAGCAACCCATCTACTACTTGCGCCCCATGTATGACCGGTAGAAGCTCTCTGCGGCATCGTTCTCTGACATGCCGTATTGACTGCTGAGGTTGCCGCCAGCCTTTTGCGATGCGGCAATCTTGGCTTGAAGAGCAGCGGCGTTCGTGTCGATCCATTGGAGCTGGGACAGGTGTCCATTGAGGACTCTGACGATTTGACTGACCTGTATATGAAGAATGTGTGGTTAGTACTATGAACCAATAGAAAAATTGATTGTATCTTTTGACTTACAGGATCCTCCGGTCTGCTGCTCTTACTCAGCGTCGCCGAAATATCATTGATCTCATCTACCATCTTGCCCAGGTCGTGGCTCTTCTCATCCAGAGTCTTGGACAGCTTCTCTGCCAGCTTGTATGTCCGCTCTCTTTCCTGATCAGGGCCGCCAAGCTGGTCATTGGAACCATGCTGTCGCGCTACCATCTCCTTGACCTCACCCTCATACTTGTCAAGCCACGCCTCCAACTCATCCTGCTGACTCTCGACAGCTATGAGCTGCTTCTCTATTTCATTGCTAGCCCGCTCAGCCTCAAAGGTATTGAGGTAAAGCTTTTGAATTTTCTCGCCATTGTCGACAAGAAGACGATCCCAATCGGCGACCTTGGTAGCCTGATCCCGGAACTCCTTTTGGTATTTAGAGAGATCTGAGGCCCAACGGGTGATAATGTCGTCCATGGACTTGTTCTTGAGGCGGGGAAGTTGCGAGGCAGGACCGGTAGTTGAAGCACCGAGAGCGCCGGAGGTGGTAGTAGTAGCAGCCGCAGGCTTGGCGCCGAAGGCAGAAGTAGTGATTGTCGAGGGGGCAGCAGCAGTGGTCGTCGCAGTAGGCTTGGAACCAAACAAACCGCTAGCAGCCGGCGCAGCAGTAGTAGTAGCAGGTGCGGCTGCGGTTGTGGCAGGCTTAGCGCCAAAGAGACCACTAGCGGCGGAGGCCGCAGTAGTAGTAGCAGGGGCCGCGGTAGTAGAAGGCTTAGCACCGAATAAACTACTAGAAGTAGGAGCAGCAGTAGTAGAAACGGTAGCAGTAGTAGCAGGAGTAGAAGCAGCACCACCAAAGAGACCGCTAGTAGCAGGAGTGGCGGTAGAGGCAGGGGTGGCAGTTGTCGCGGGATTCGTTCCGAAGAGACTACCTGCAGCAGCAGCAGGAGCCGCAGAAGTAGCGGGAGTGGTAGTGGTAGCAGCAGGCTTAGCACCGAATAGTCCGCCAGCAGCAGGAGCGGGGGTAGTCGAAGCACCACCACCAAACATGCCACCGGTGGTCAGAGCAGCTGTCACCGGAGTTGTGATCGCGGCGGGCTTGGCGGCACCGAAAAGACCACCAGTCGGGGCAGGGGTAGTGGTCGCAGCAGTTTTTGTGCCGAACAAGCCACTGGTTGCGGGGGCAGCAGGCTTGGTAGTTGGAGGAGCACCGGCGGGGGTTGTAGAGCTGGTGCCGCCGAAGAGACCGCCGATCTTGGCCGGGGTGGTGGTGCTAGCACCAAAAAGACCACTAGACGCTGGCGCAGCAGAAGAAGCAGCGGCACCACCAAACAGGCCTCCGGAGGCAGGCGCTGTTGCGGGGGTAGTGCTAGCACCGCCGAACAAACCACTGGATGGGGCAGGAGTAGTAGAAGCGGGTTTCGCACCACTAAAGAGGCTACCGGAAACAGGAGCAGCAGGGGTAGTAGAAGCGCCGCCGAAAAGACCACCAGAAGCAGATGCTGAAGTGGTAGGAGTCGAAGAGGCACCACCAAACATACTGCTGCTTGAAGCAGGCGTAGTACCACCGAAGAGACCACCAGACGCAGGAGTAGTAGTGCTACTACCGCCAAATAGACCGCTAGAAGGGCCAGAAGTTGTGGGAGTTGCAGACTTAGCAGCGTTACCGAAGTTGAAGCTGCTACCACCGGCTGAAGAAGCGCCACCACCGAAGAGACCGCCAGAAGTTGCCGGAGTCGATGAGCCGCCCGGGGCAGAAGTACCGAATGTGAATGACATGATGCTGTATTAGGTGATCGTAAGAAGATATGGGGCGGGTATTCCCGAATCGGATGTCGTGATGATTATGCGCAAGGCTGACAGATGATATCGTTATTGCGTCGCAAGGAGGGAAACTGCCAGGTGATGCTTCACAAAAAATACTTTTGACGATAAGCAATCACGTTGATTGGATTAATCGCTTGCAATAAGCTAATCAATTGGCCTGAACAAAAACAGGAGATGGCCTGAGGCTGTGGAAACTAACCCAGAGCTAAAGCTAATGGCGGGAGGATGGAAATGACAAAGACAACAGCTGCTGGTAGTTGATTTCAATGAGCCTTGCTTTGGCGGTTGAGCTTCTATTTTTTTTTTTTTTTAATGGAGTTTTAGGCTCTGGAATGGCAAGGCCCTGCCTCGCGTCTGCTACTAGCGCGCAGCAGTGTCGTCGCCACACAAGATTCCTAACTTGGAACAAATAGTGAATGTGGCGCGAGGACCTTTAGAAATGTGGCTTAAAGCATCCCACTATGTAGGTATAGACCCCTGCTTCACATTCAGAGCTCAATATTGAGCCTATGAACCTCAGAATCGACAATCATCACACACAAGCTGCAGCAGCTCAATTGCACCACTAAAGCGCTTCTGTACCTTGGTTACAGCTACGCTAGCTTATGGCTTGGGCATACATCCTCGCCTATCAAGCCCCGTTTTGTCCCCTGGCTTACCAAAGAGTGTCGCTTCATCACACTTTCATTCCATTGCATTTACCCACCTTTGCGCCAGCTTCGCATTAACTTTTCATGCATCACTGCATTGCGGATCATAAACGTCTCTCGAATCGAGCTCTTACTTCAATATTCAGCATAATACAATTATTGTTCAGGTGCTTTTATATACAAAGATTGCAGTTTTTCCCTTCGCTTGAATACGCATAGCGCGGACAATTCGACAGCTTACCTAAAATGGCTACAGAAAAGCCCCACGATCAGGACCATCTGGTATCTCCCGCACCGGAAGGCCTTGCAGATCCTGGTGCTCATGATCTTGGTATGTCCCAACCAAACAAGGATCAATCTCATAATCGTGATATAATTTGGATTCTAACAGTGTACTTCCATAGCTGAATCATCTGCCGACGAGTCTGAAGATCACTTCTCCGATGCCCAGTCCGATCTTGCTAGCCCTGTTCCAAGACTACACCTGACATCCGAAGCAGACGACGAGACCAAGTCACAGTCTGATAATAGCAGCATCAAGACTGCCTTGCCCACAACTGTTGGAGACGCGCAGGATACTGAAACCGAAACCGACGACACATCAAAAGACGACGACACAGAAACCAAAACCGAACTTTCATCTAAACCCGACGACCAGGACGATGACGTAAATGAGAAAAAGCAAGACGAAGACGCGACATCTGCGAATATGGAGGATGTAATACTAGAGGCAGACGTCAAGGAATCACCAGAGGCCAATGAAGTTCAAGAAAGAATGAGCGAGGTCAGTGTAGATGATGATAAAGAAGACGGACAAAAGAGCCCGCTCCCCGGTGGTTTCCCTGTTCCCATTACTATATTAGCAGAGGCCCCTGGATCGGTACCTCTCCGGTTGCCACATGTGGAGCACACCCATGCCACCGATACCTCCCCCGATGTTGTTGTGAAGCCCGAGGATGAGAATTCACAAGAAGCCACTGAGTTTCCCAGAGAACAGTCAACTGTACAAGTCTCCGTAGAGGAGCAGTCTATCGCAAGCCCCTCTCTTGGTAAGACACAGAGAAGTTCAATATAAGAAAATAGCAGTGCTAACATGGTATAGAACCCCCCAAATCCCCTTCACTATCAACTCCCAGCTCTCCTCGCGTGAGACGAAAGTCGTCCCGCCATCTTCACAGTCCCGTCAATTCACTTGATCCCCCGAATGGGGATGATGATTTTGATGATTTTGGCGATTTTGACGACTTTGAAGGAGGTGACGGCGACAGCTTCGGTGATTTCGACGATACTTCATTCCAAACGCCTATTCCTGCTCCAGTAGCCGCCGTGAAGCCTCCTCCATCACCGGCAATTCCTGTAACCCCGCTTTTACCATTTGTAAGTATATGACATCATCACCACCTACTATCACGTGTCAAAAGTCGTGCAACTAACATACGATAGCCTGTACCTGATTTCGAGGGTGTCGATGAAGAGGACATACCCGATCAGATGGAATCCTACATCAACATGCTCTTTCCACCTGAAACTCTTGACGTCCCTGAGCTTCCACCTCTCAGCAAAGAGAATACTCACTTCCTCACGACACGCAGTGCCTCGTTATGGTCACAATTAGTTGCGCCCCCTTCATTAGCACCTCCCGACTGGATTAGGTGTCGCATCCGCCATTTGTTCCTCGTTTCGCTCGGTGTCCCCATTGATCTAGATGAAATTCTTCCCGCTTCAAAGCAAAAGAAGCTCATCCTGCCCTCCATCTCCATCCCCTCTGGAAAATCCCCTCGCACATCTACTGACTCCCGCTCCAAGAAAAATGGAGAGACTGGAGACGGTAGCTCAAGGCGACGCAAAGACGAACCACCGCCGACGATAGATCTTCTGTCGGCGAAGCAACTATGCGAAATCACAGTAGAAGCATGTCATGGCATGACTGAGGAGGAGCTTAAGGCGCATACAAAAAAACTGAGGGCATTACAGGTATCCACGAATGACGCGATTGTATGTTGGAGGAGGGCCAAAGAAGAAAAGGAGAAGGAGAAGGAGGCACTTGAAGCCGTTATTGGAGATCTAGTGAAGCATGCGCAAAAGGTGCGCAAGTAAAGTGATATTTGAGATACCACAGAATCAGGCAATAATGAAAACTGTTTACAAGTCAATATCCCACGATGTCATCACTCCTTGTGTAAAATCTGTGTAATTTAGGCGCAAAACAAATCAATTTTCCTTTCCCATTTTCCTAAACAACAAGAAACAAGAGGCCCCAGAAACAACCTCTGATAAATGGCATGTATGAAAGAGTTCCCTTCTCATTAGAATAAAAAATAAAAAAACAACAGCAGCAGCAGCAGCAACCGCACTATTCAAACATGGCAACCCCTTTTTGGTCTCCAAACGCAAAAGCTTTGATGAAATCTTGTTTTTGTTCTTCGTCGTCATCATCATCATCGTCATCCTTCTTCCCAAGACAGTTTTCACTCCAAGTCAGGTGATAACATGTCATCCTCGGCAAAGTTCAGCCTCCCAATCTTTCCCATCTGCTTCCCCTTCCTTGCCTCTACTACTAAACAATCCCGTTATGAACGTATAATTCGAGATAAACCGGGAATATTGAACAAAGGCAAGCAAAAGAGGAAGAGAAGGGGGTGGTTAGAGTCGGAGGGAGATGAATCGAAATACAAATGTCTCACTAGAAAGACTGTAGAAAACAAAGTATGCAAAAAAAAAAAAAAAACATGACCAAGTTCATGACACGGACTGACTGGATGTCAAGTGTTTACTGTTTTGGAAAGAAAGCGGGAGGAGGGTTCAGGTGGGTCGAATGAGAGATGCAGTTCCGGTTGTGAACCACTCAGCTAGTTGAAGGAGCAAGGGTAACACCACTAGATGGATTGGTAGCATGTTAGTATATTGACAAACAAAACAGACAAGTAGGTAATGAAGATTAACTTACGCGGCAATAGTAGCCCAACCAATTAGACGCCAATGCTTCTCAATACGACGAGACAGGGCAACCTTTTCACCAATGTTGGTGCAGGCAGGCGAGGTCAGAATGAGCTTAGCAGCATCATTCTTGATAGCGGCGACCTTGGCACCAGTCGAAGTGGAACCAATGTTGACCATAATGACCTCGTTCTTGGCCAGCTTGGCAACCTTGGCCTGCTTGCCGTCAGCAGTACGCACACCCAGCAGACGGCGCAGAAGGAAGAAGTTGACTTCGATCTCTGAGTAGATCTCGGGTAGTCTGCCCTTGAGACCCAGGACGAAACCAACCAGACGATCAGCACGGCACAGAGTAGGGTCGATGCGGGTACCGACACCAATCAGACCACCAGGGACGGCGTACTTGAGGTCGTTGGTCTCAGAGTTGAGTGACACGATACGCGAGAAAATGGGAGTGCACTTAAGCGAACCCTTGTCGTCACGGGTGACAATACCGGGGCGAATCTCAATCTCATCACCGAGCTTGAGCACACCGTGGAGAATAGAACCACCAGCAACACCACCTCTCAACTCGTCGATACCAGCACCGGGCTTGTTGACATCGAATGAACGAATGACAATCATGTGGGGATCTTGGGTGAAGTCTCTGGGGGGGATAGGAATGGTGTTGACAATGGCCTCGTTGACGGCGTCAATGTTGAACTTGAGCTGGGCCGAGATGGGAATGACGGGCGATTTGCCGGCGACAGTACCACGGATGAATTTCTGGATAGACTCGTAGTGCTGCTTGGCAGCCTCCTCGCGCATCAGGTCAACCTTGTTCTGCAGGATGATGATTTTGTCCAACTTCATAATTTCAATGGCAGCCAAATGCTCCGAGGTCTGGGGCTGAGGGCAGGACTCGTTTCCGGCAATCAGCAAAAGGGCAGCGTCCATGACGGCGGCACCTGAAAGCATAGTGCTCATGAGAATGTCGTGACCAGGGCAATCGACGAAACTAGACAGTCAAAGGGTCAGCATTTCGGCTAGTGATAGCAAAAGGGTATATCACGGAACGTAGGCCAGTGGGTCCTCTGGGTCCGTAAGGACATTAAGGCGGCACGCCTCTGAGATGTTCAGATCGAGTCTTCCGGGGTGAGGTGGGTGGGGGGGGGGGCAGAGGGGTATAGTCTTACGAGACGTGGCGGAGTAGTCTGTAGGTACCCTCGCAGCCTTCGCGCTCGCAAGGAGGGTCAACCTCCTTGTCACTCTTGTAACTCCGGAAGCAGCCTGGCCGGGGGCAAGCCTTGTTGTCGCACATGTAAATTTTGGCATTGGCGTAACCGAGCTTGATTGTAATGTTGCGGATCAGCTCGTTCTTGAAACGAACGGTCTGGACACCGGAGATGGCCTTGACGACAGTCGACTTGCCGTGAGCGACATGACCAATGGTACCGATGTTTATAGTTGCTTGGCGGGCGATAATCTCGGGAGTCAAGGGCGAGAGGGTCTTGAGGTCGAGTTCCATGGGGTCGGTCTGGGGGGGGAGGTAGGGCTTCTCGGGAGCGGCGGCGGAGGCGCCAGTGACGGGGTTGGTCTTCTTCAGGATGGACTTGGGCTGCTCATCGCCAGACTCGTCGCCGGACTCGCCATGGTCGTCGACCTTGGGCTCCTCAATCTTGGGTTCTTCGGTGCTGGACATTGTGATAAGTGGGTGATGTGGTGATGTATGGATGGTGGATGACTCAAAGGCGGGGCTAGTGATAGGTAGGGGAGAAAAAAAAAAAAAAAAAAAAAAGAGACAGGGTCTACAGAGAGAGTCTCGGTGTGGGCTCTGGTGTGGTCGGTGGAGGAAGAATTCGAAGACCGTGGGTCGAATTGCCGAATTTATGGAATTATGAAAAGGGACGGGCGTACTGATGTAGTCCTTCGGCCGCGACGCGTGATGTTGAGCGGGAATGGGTTACTTGGAGTTTGGAGGGGTTTTGGCAGCCAAAAATTGTGAAGGTGGGAAATTGTGTGTCCCAAGTGAAAATTGGCCCTTGTTAGTCATCGACGCTAACAAATTTTGTAGACAAAGCACACTAATATTGTTAAGACAGATGTATTCAAAAAGTTGCTATAAAACGACGAGCAAGATGGGCTTCAATTACTGAATAAGAATGCATTGAGAACGGAAATTCAAGTATTTCTACTATTTAGAGGTTCTAATATATCAAGTTTCAAGATTAATTTCATGTAATTTTTTAAATTTTTTAAATTTTTTTCCCTGATTTCACAGGCCATTTCGTACTTGTGCACACACTTTGTCTTGGAAGGAATACCATCACCACGGCTCTCGTACGCTACCAGTGAATAACTTGGAATATTCAATTGATAATTCCAACAAGAGGAGATCTTCATGTGTGTTTTACTTTTGTATGCACGCCACTATAGATCATTCTTTTCCCCTCTGAAATCAAGGAACAGGTTGCGCAAAGTGTCCCACTTGTGCGATAAGTGATACGACGAGGGTCTCTGCCCCTGCGATGAAGTCGGCTAATTGTCGGGAGTGCAATGACGTCTTCGCAGGGTGGGGTTACAGTTATGTGTTCAACCCTACCCAATACTGAGGGCAAACGTTAGTTATCAAATAATAAACATTGACAAACAGCAGCAAAAAGGATGATGAAGGAATACTGAAAATAGACACTGGTAGTGAGTTTAATACACCCAAAAAGAGAAATAGATGACCCCAACCCGATTTGAACGGATAACCTTTTGATCTGGAGTCAAACGCGCTACCGTTGCGCCATAGGGCCAGTTGATGTTTATTATGGGGAATATTGTGTGTCTTAGGGCCAGGAAGACATAAATAACTCTGGGACCGTAGGAGACCAACAACAGTTAGTTTCCTGCAACTTTGGTATTGGGAGACAGTTTCTTGCATATTGATAGAGGCAATCATCACATGGATACTTGGATAATGAACATCGAAAGCGAGCTAAATTTAGACCGGGAAAGCCGCCGACCTTTATTTGACTTTATAGGAGTGTGGGAGAGAGAACCAAAGACATTATCGCAGCCACTAACGACTAGAGAGCGGAAGTCATCGGAATGGCCGAGTAAGCTTTGCGCAGGTTAACACCAGTTTTTATCTATTAGAATCATGACCTTTCTTTATTGCATCAAGCAGGTATCTAAGAAAAAACATGCTGAGAAGTACACAAAAATATATGAGATTGGCAACAAAACCTTGGAACTTACGAGGGACACCCCAAGGTATCATTAGTTTGAAGCTGAGATGATGTATAGTAGATGTTGAAAATGTAGATGATGGGGGGGGGGCCCGAAAAGAACTTTACGTGATGGTAGTGATGGGTGCTCGGTAAGATATGAGATGGGCTCAGGTCGACAAGAAAGAACAAAAGACAAAATGGGGCTACACAGTTTAGTTTGATTAGACTATACAAAAGCTACATGAATAGCAAAAAACGAGATATGACTGGTGAAAAAAATCTGCATCATGTCAACCTATTCCCGGCCACAACCCGACAATGCCCCTTTTTGATGGTACCTAGTCCTTATATACATCTCTACATACTGATTGATGCCTTGGTCCAGATGTCAACATTCTTGACTTTTAGGTCTCACACAATGGACGCCATGCCACGATAAGGAGGTACCACGGTGTACGGCATGCCGCGCAACACAGAGCGAGCGCCAACTTGAGAGTAACAAAACAAATGCATGCAAATGCGGCGTTGAAGAAACATCAAAGGCGAAATGGGTAACGTGTGAAGATATTGTATTCATAAAAAGAGCTTTGACTGGAGGAGCAATAAGCCGGAGGTCTAAGTGATGGTGACTGGATATATTTTGTCGAACCAAATATGAGGAATAAATGATGAGGAGTCAATATGCATAGCGAGCCACCCAAAGAACCATTTCCTAGACCTAGATAGGTTGCATAATCACTCATGTGTGTCTCTGACCTTTGGGTTTTCATCCTCATCAAAGCCTCATGGATCCGAGCATGATGATATGTCGTCTCCTCCATACAGCCAGCCAATCACAGCATTCCATCCATCCCTTCCCTTCTTTGCCGCCGACCACTACCCTCGCTGCAAATTCCAAGTGGATCCGCCCGCCGCCCACAATCTCCCGACCAATAGGCGCCCGTTCAGCGGCGTAACAGACCCACACAGTCGCATTCAAATGAGCAAGTAGCCAAAGGTCCCTGCCATTTTTATTTTATTTTCTCTTTCTCTTTCTTTTTATTTCTGTCTTGGTCATTTGTTTTTCTTTTTCCTATTTTGTGTTTCTTAAGTGGGGCTCCCAGCTGATAAGATGGCTTTATAGCTCCCGATTAGGCTTAGCGCCAGCGGCAAGCAGAAGCTTGAAAGCTTGCAGTTGCTCGTTTTGGTAGAGGTGGGGTGTCTGTGATTGGCGCGGGGATAGGGGAGTTTGGACCAATGAGAGAGCGGGGAGAGACAGGGATCTCTCCGCTTATCAGCTTGAGGTTGAAAATGAAGCAAAGCACAAGGTGAATTGGTGAATGAAGGAAGAGAGTGTGTGCTGCAGGTTGTTGAAGAAACGAGGGCATGCAAGTAGGTAGGTAGGTAGCTACGTAGGTAGGTACATGATGCGGGAATAGGCGATTGTTTGGTAGTAAAGAGTTGAGTATTTGTACAGTTATAAATAAGGGAAGGAAGGCAATGCAACGAAACAAAAGAGAAACTGCTTCATTCGTCATAAATTCATAACAGTGATATTGATATGTGATGCGCTCTTTCTGCTTTTGGCATCGACGCAGACTCGAGACTATTACCCTCGACAACCCCCTGGTTATTGACCTCACTCTCTCTGGCGGACGGACAACGCTTACTTTTGGTGGTCTAAGCTGTTGGGTTTCCATATCAGTGTATCATGGTTACGTCAAGATATAGTAACAGCACTATTGTGTTATATATATACATTACCGATCTCTTGTCATCGTCCTGTATTACGAAACATACAAACCGGAACAACGTCGTCAACATCCGCCATATAATCTTTAGACGCCCTCTTGAAGAAGATTACACAGGCCCGTGACAAATCACTCACTCAGACCGAGCAAGGACAGTCAGTCAGTCAGTGTACGCACAGAGACTCAGAACCAGGATTTGGGCGTCTAATTGTCAGGATTTCAACCTATCAGATCGACCGGTTAGGCCGCCCAAGAATAAGACAACGAAACGATAGCATAGCATCAATCTCTAGACACAAGAGGAACGTTTACTCTTAAATATTACCGGATTTTACGAGGAGAGAAACATGTAATAAAAAATCGAACAGGGAATATATCATCTTGGCTTATTGGATAAAACCGACTGACGTCGTGGACACGCACGAGAAAGGTTCTTGTTCCTCCGGGTTCCTGGCGGCAGAGAAAATAGCAACAAAACAATCGAGATAAAACTGTTGACCGTTGGTAATCGTGAATAGTTTCTTGAAATCAAACGACATCTGAATCTGCTGCTGTTTGTGCACTTTTGATTCAACTGCCTCGTTTTGTACCTGATATCACACTTGCCCCTCCACTTTCCACAACCGCCCCGACCTAGAAAAAGAGATCAAGACACTCTCTGTCCTTTTTTTTAATCATTTCCTTTTTCATTGCAGTTACAATTGCAACCATTCACCTGTTTATACACGCCCATCCAACACGCCCATCCAACACGCTTACACCCCTCCCCTCCCCTCCTCCTCCTCTCCCCATCCTGTTTTCACCCCTACCTTTCCCATACACCAAAGCTCGACATCATCATCATATTGGTCCTGCCACCCCCGGTTGTTGTTTGTTCTCATATCATCACGCTGCTGCCGCCCGCCGGCTTTTTCAGATTCCCTTCCTTCGTCTCTTCTCCTCCTCTTCTTGCTTTTCATCATTATATCACATCATTCTTGTTTCTCTCCCGCATGCTTCAAATATAGCAACATTGCTATTACTTACAAGTCCCTGTTCTCCCACTGTGATTATACGAAATCCTTGTACCGACAATCCCGCAGAAGTCCCAAGCCGCCCGAGACGCAGCCACCCAACCACCAAGTTGCCGTCTTTGCTTTCTGGTGTTTAGTAACATGATCTATCAAAAACTTACTTGTACTTAACGTTGAGCACTTTGTTCTTATTCTTCTTATTCTTCGTATCCTTCTCCTTCTCCTTCTCTTTCTTCTTCCTTTTGATCTTTAGCTGGTCTCACTTACAAACAAAATCACCCTTAATATCGATATCATTTCCTTTCTATTATTTGTTTTATTGTCCCAAGCTGCTGTTCATTCATATCATTACTCACAATCCATGCACTAAATACTTGTGTGTTTATACCTTCTCTGACGCTTCTGCCTGCTCTATTGCTTCTTTCAAACATAACCGTCAGAGTCTTATTCCATCTTTGACGTCTGTCTATACTCGATACTTGACGGACAACGACACCATAAGACTCGCCCATCGAGGCTCGTGCCTCTCTCTCGAATAATAGGTTGATAACAATAAAGTCATCGTTTCGAAACAAACTTGGACAAAAAAAAAAAAAAACATCACACATAATGTCGCAACAAGGTTCGTTGTACACCCACTCCGTGCATCTATAAAGTATCAACATCATTAACACACAAACTCTACAGATGAAAAGAAGCGGCCACAAGCCCTCGACCTCACCTCTCCTTCCCGGACCATGTCCAACGGCTCCTCCTCCACCACCTCCACCACCGACTCCCTCAAGCCCCCACGGACCCCCCGCTTCGCCGAAGCCACCGCCGTCGTTTCTCCCATCGACGGCAATTCTCCCTTTAGTGACCCAAAAGTTGCAGATGTCGGCTTCGGCTATATTGGCAACGGCGTCGGTGGTCCTTCAGAACAGTTTGCTACTGTTCCGGCAGGTGGCTCCAATGGTCCCAATCCCCCCCCTCTCAAGAGTGCCATGAAGTCACCCACTGGTGCTAGACGGATCGATGGGCCGTTGAGTCCCACATTTAACGAGGAGCAGATTCTGGAGAAGCGAGAGGCTATTACTGACCAGGAGCAGGCTCGCGATCTTGTAAGTTAACCACACCCACAATCGTTCCATATTCCATATCCTTCAAACACACATCTAAACAACCACACAGAAAATCAAGGCTCGTGTCAGATTGGCCAAGTTCGCCCTCCGTGGCGTCAACTTTAGCTGCTCTCTAATCATCCTCTCCATGCTTTCGTCCTCCTTTGCCATCTTCAACACCACCCGTTCTCTCCCCACCCAAAGTGCCATGCCCGCCTGGGCTGAAGGCACCAAAATATGGCCTCAAGTTCTTGTCCTCTCCATGGCCTGTGTCTCTCTCACCGCCTGCATCATCGTCTTCCTCGCCTACTGCCGTGGTGGCCACCGCCGTGCTGAAAAGGTCCAGACCTACTATACCATGTTTGCCATTGGCTGGTTCATCGTCTCCATGGTCCTCTGGGCCATTGCTGCCGGTATCTTCCAGTATACTCGCAACAACAGCAACAACAAGGACATGTGGGGCTGGTCATGCGTCGACAACAAGCGCTCCCAAGTCTTCTCCGACAAGGTCGACTATGCTCTTGTCTGCCGCCTCCAAAATTGGGCTCTCATCTGCATGATTATCGAAATCGTCATCGAAGTCATCTGCATCGCCCTCTACACCGTCATCTTCTACCGCTACTACACCAAGCGCCGTCTCCGCAAGACCATGGACAACCGCGACAAGGCCCGTTCCGACCTCTACCTTGCCCAACTCCGCATGCAATCCGCCCCCAACACCCCCGGCTTCGGTGTCTCCGGAGGTCCCAAGTCCCCCGCCTTCTCCGCCTATGCTCTATCCCCCCGCTTCCCCCCCAGCCAGTTCGCCTCCATGAACGACATTGAAGCCCAAGCCGGTGCCTCCCCATTCACTCCTGGAGCTGGCGCCCGCTTTGTTGAACCGCAGTCCCAGTTTGGTGCTTCCATCCCCAAGAATACCGCTCCCGCTCCCATTACCACCTCGAGCTTTGGCTTCAAGCTACAGCGGCCGCCGGCAAAGGCGCCATCGGCGACACCCAAGAGTATCTCCAACGGTCTCTCACCGACGGTTGCCGTGGCGCCGCCTATGCCTGTGCTTATCTCAAACCCCAGGGGTAGCACTCCCGGGTCGGAACCGGTAGCAGCGGAAGAGCCCACTTATGCGGCTGTTCCCATTCCCGGGGCGTACAGTCATAGTCATGCCCAGTAAATAATCCCACTGAAAAAAAGAAAAAAAAAAAACCAGAGTATTCTCACTCTTGTATCAACAGTTCGCATCTCTCTTTCCTTTTTAACGACTTGATGGAGACGTGATGACTTCTTTTGTGGCTGGGTAGCCTTGTTTGTTTTTATGCTTTTATTTTTTATTTTTTTTGCTTTTGTATCATGTTATAACCCTAAATTTCTGCTCTTTCTTCATTTCTTGACGCTCTTTCCTTTTAAATCTTATCTTATCAATCTCTTTTGTTTTGTTTCACCTTCCTCGTTTGACTTTTGATCACGACAAACGACTCTCAGAGGGCTTCAGGAAATGCCAGCGCCCATCCAATTCTTGAACTGGGTTTGTTCGTCTTCATTTTGTTTTGATTTGTTTTGAAGTTGCAGCAGATACGTCTAGGCTTTGTCTTCTAGGTTGTATTCTTGGAGTTAGTTGTTTATTATGCCGGCAAAGTGTCTTTCTTTTTTTTTTTTGGGGGGGGGGGGGGGGGCTGCATGCAGACTGCGTCTCTTCAGATATTCCCACTCTCTATCAAGTATTTAATTAAATGAACATGTTTTTGAGACAACGCTTTTCTCATAGTAAAATCATATAATTTTGAATTCAAGAGTTGTAACTGTGCCACTTTGGCAGTATATATAATATATGAGAAAAAAGAAAACACGCCGTAACAACAAGCATGGCCTGGTTCTTTTGCTTGACGCAATAAACATAAATCAGACACAAGATCAATGCTGAAAAAAGACTAAACAAAAGAAAGTATGCCAAACACCTTCCTCACATCCAACATCACCTATGCAAACTGCATCATCGACTGCATCCGTCATCTACCACACACCACGTTCACGACCTTCAAACACAAAGTTCAACGCGACCGCCGCAAACAAGCACCCACACAAAATCGACGGCCCCCACTGATCGTAGTACTTGGCCACCCGCTTAGTACGAATCGCCTGACTACGGTACAGGTAGATACCCACCGAGTACACAAGTGCCATGATTGCTATAAGAGTAAACGCACCAGACACGATAAACGACGCCGCTGTCGGCTTAGTGGCAAAGTTCAACAACGTCACAGCGATAGTACCAATGTAGATAGAGTACTCCAACCACGCCAGGAACGTACGCTCGGCCGCAAAATACACCTTGGGCTCAATACGCACAGGCACGTGAATCTTCTTGCCCTTGGGCGCCTTGAACCGCTTGCTCTGAATCTCCTGCGAACCGTACAGCATACGCAGGCGATCGTTACGCGGGATAGTAGATCCACGCGACGTTGGTACAAGAGTGCTGACCACCGATTTAATACCCGCCCCAACCTTGTCAAGTTTGCTCTGCGCAATAGCAGAGTAGTAGGTAAGCCCACCAACACGGCGGGCCTCCTCCAAACTATAGTCCTCATCGTAATCATCTTCAGAGTCATAGATCAGGTAGGCGTCGTTAGTAGCGGGCTGATCGCTGACTTGATTCTCAGGATCACCAGAAATCGGGTTTGCAATGGTCGTGCGCGAAGACTCCCCCCCGTTGGAACGACCTGCGTTTTGGGTAGGCGATGTAAGATCTTCGTCATCAGAGGCAAAGTCATCATCGTCATCGTCTGAGGTCGAGGCGGCGGCTTCCTCAATAGATGGACGCTTGATGCCAAAGTTGTGGGTAATAGGCTTGCGAATGTCGACATCCATCTGTGGGAACCAAAAGGGCAGCAAGTTGATGCGATCAGGGAACATGGTGGCGGTACCGTGAATGAATTTGGAGAACTTTGGAACGGCCTCGACCAGGTGGCTGGAAATCAGCTGGCGAACCCACTCCGGAGGCTCCTGGCCCATCTGGGTCTGAAGCTTGACCTCCAGGACAGCATAAGGGAACCGCTCGACATCGCCAGCGGGAAGCTGAGAGAAGGGCCAGTCAATTCCAATATCCATACGGCGCCAATTGTCACCAGAACGAATAACACCGTCCAGATTGTCCTCACGGATCATGGTCAGCTCGGTATCCAGCGAGATACGAACACGAGCATCCGCGGGCAGCTGGAAGGCAGTACGATTGTAGAAAGAACGACAGACAGGCTTGTAGCCATGCTTCAAAACTTCATACTGAATCTCCTTGGCTAAGCGCTCGTCCTCGGCGATAGCCTTCTCAGACTTCTTCTTGTCCTTGCGGGCCTTGTCAAACAGAGCCGCCGGCAGCATCTCGCCACGCATATAGGCATTGACGTTCTTCTCCTTGATAGCAAAACGAGCCTTGACGGACTTTTCACCAGTCCAGTCTTCACGATGGGTCTTGCGCTCAACGAAGATAGTGTCAGTCTTCATTCCACCGTACCATCTTAGACGGATAGCTTCAGCACCCTCTGTCTTCTTCAAACGGCCCTCGTACAGTTCCCAAGTATCTGTGTTGTCGTAGTAGATGGAAGTAATGGCAGAATCGGCAACCTCAAACTCCTTGTTGGGGTTAAAGACCAATACGGGCAGATGCTTCAAGATGATGAGCTTCAACTCAGTCACGTTGTCGGGGTGAACCCAGTACTTGGTGGTCTGGCGAACAAAGCTGCCTTGGCTACCGCCAGCAGAGCTATCGCCCTTGACGGGGTTACCACGAGTGCGAACAAGATCCCACAGCTTGGACAGTTTCAGGACCTGACCATCGTAGTTTTCCTTGTAGAACGGCTTGGCCTTGAGGCGGACATCGAAAACGGGCTTAAGGTGCCAACCAGTGAGTTTCTATGGAAAAAAAAGAAAAAGGAAAAAAAAAAAAAAAACGCGATGGTTAGTTGATTGCACCAAAACATATTGGAAAAGTCAGCTGAAGGGGGGGGGGCTAGCTAGTGGGGATTAATACTCACATCATGCTTCTTGATAATCTTGTAGAAGCCAGTGTAGTTGAGCTGAACAAACTTGGCCAAGTCGTGCACGTCGGCGATGACTTCGCTGAGATCCTGCTCAAGTAACATAAATTCTTCCTCACTCGGCGCATCCTCGCCAACGGTGCGCTCGTTGAGGCGACCAACAACCTCAGTAACCTCCTTTTCACTGAGCTGGATGCGGCGCGAAATTTCCATGGCCTTTACCTTTTGCTTCGTGTGAACCTTGTCGAGCTCAGCATCCAGCTTGGAAACGAAACGCGCCTCATCCTCCTCAGACCAGCTTGACGCGGTGGACTTTGTGGCTTTGCCTTTGCTCTTATTGTTCGAACCGGAGGGGTCGGCGGCGGCGGCAGCAGCAGCAGCGGCGTGCTGCGCGTAAGAGCCGCGGCGCACGCCATCAAGGAGATCGTTTTTCAAGCCATCGTAATCGATGTACGACCACTCGTACTCGCGAATGACGCTAGTGCGCAGTTGTTCGCCAAACTTCATGACGATGAACCCTGGGCTGACTTTGGGAATAGGGTCTCCGATGCGATTCGATTTCCAGAAAGTTTTGCGTGTCTTGAGGTCTTCAATAACCAGCATCGACGACTTTCAAAATGACGGATGAAGGAAATATCAACTTTGCGACGGGGTAGACAGACGTAAATATGAGGGAGTGATGGACTAGGCCTAGTCCCAGAAAAGTCAAAGCTATCAAAGTAACAAGAAACAAGGTTATAGGAGGACTGCCACATAAAAGTCGCAAAAAAAAAAAAAAAGCCTCAAGCGCAGTAGCAAAAACGCGGAATACTAGGGATTTTGGTTTCTTCTAGATGTAGATCAAGTTGTTCGGCAGACGATGATGGTGTCCATCAAATTTTGCAGAGGGTTGGCTATGGTTGTTCAAATGCGCGCATCCTATAGGCTCTCGACTTTGGAGCAGGCTGGTTTGGAGGAAGACAAGGCGCTAAAACTGCCTAGTAGATTACTCATCAACCCTGGGTCAGTGTAGTAAGAAGAGTTAACCAATAAAAACAAGAGTGAGAATGGAAAATAGTATCGGCCATGACAAGTTATAGATGGCAAGCTGTTTTATTGGATAGGTGTATGCACGACGGGTTCCTGTCACGTAATAAATTGATATCTAATGTACTGCGTAAGGTCGGGAATAGTGGCACAGAATCTTCCTTTAAGGTAAACAAAAAAAACTTCACTTCTTTCTATATCGGGTTATCCATCTTGATCTCCAAGTAGTTGCCATATAGACACATAATCTTTGCCTGCCATCTACCATCGATGCCTATGATCCCAATTGACAACAGATTACATACTTTTGTGAAGAAACCTACACATCCAACACGGCTGTGTCATGAAACTCCCAATTTGTCTGCCATCATGAAGATGTGAAAATGAAAGTCTGTCGTCAACCAAACTATTAGCGTTGCATCCCGCCCCTTGCTTGACACTATTCAAGCCATCTCTAACCAATCAACAATTCGGTTATTGCACGTGTAGTTGGAACAACCAAACAAGGCTTTGGCTCCACTTTCTGTTAGTTCCAATTAAAAAAAGTTTATTCAGCCTTGTGCAGGTCTCATCCGGAATTTTGTAACAGTCTCTTTTTTTTTCGTAGCCTTGTCTAATTAGGTTACCTGTATAAACTCTTATATGGTAGTAGTACCCTTGTAACCAGAAAACTCAAGCAACAGAAATCACTAATAACCAAAGCAGGTATCAGTATAAAAACGGGATTAATTATCCGATTCAAGACAACTCAATCATAATGTCTACTCCCTCTCCGGAGGCCATCGCGGCTTCAGCCCCGGTCATCTCTGCCAAGCCCCTTGGCACCATCAACGACAACATGACCGCCCGCATCTCCGCCAACTGCCCCTCCCCTACCCGGGAAATCCTCTTACACGCCTGGGAGCACGACAAATCCGGCCTCCGCGCTCTACTCAACGATCCCGGCTCCGCCAGCTGCATGGACCCCGAGACCCGCGAGACTCCGCTGCACGCGGCGATCCGCTCATGTGGGCCCGCAGATCTGAATGATGATGGGGCAGAAGGCGAAGATGGGTGTGTGGAGGAGGCGTGCGAGGCTATCCAGGAGTTGTTGTTTTGTGGTGCTATTTGGAATGATTTGGATAACAATGATGAGACGCCAGGGTGTGTGGCGTTGCGGTTGGGAAGACGGGAGCTATACCAATTGTGTGTTGATGCGGGTGTCCGTGCGGAGATGCTTCTTGCATTGTTTGACGATGACGGATACGAGGAGTTGGATTCAGATGACGAGAATGAGGTTGTGACCGAGGCCGGCGATGACAACGAGGAAGGTGACGAAAAGGAAGACGTTATCGAGAAGCCCGACGAGTCCACCGAGCCCGCCCGTGATGTCAACAGCGAAGACTATCTCAAGTCTCAGCTGACCTACTCTGACGGCAAGCTGGTCGACGGAGACAACAACGCTATCATGATGGCTTGGGAAACTGAAATCATGCGCCGTAGCGTTGATGCACTACTTCCTGGTCTCCCTGCTGGTGCTCGCATCCTCAACATTGGCTTCGGCTTGGGTATCGTCGATGGCATGTTCACCGATACAAAGCCGGCGCGCCACCACATCATTGAAGCGCATCCGGCTGTCTTGGAGTACATTGCATCAAGCCCCGAGTGCAAGTTTGGTCTTGAGTGGGAGAAGAGTGGTTCGGAAGAGGGTGCTTTCAAAGTGTTTGGGGGCAAGTGGCAGGGGATTCTGCCTGAGCTGTTGGTGACTGGAGAGCAGTATGACGCGATTTATTTTGATACGTTTGGCGAGAATTACTCCCAGCTCAAGATGTTTTTTGCCGAGTTTGTGCCTACATTGTTGGTGCCGGGCGGCCGCTTTGGTTTCTTCAATGGTCTGGGTGCTGATAGACAAGTGTGCTATGATGTGTACACGCGGGTGGTAGAGATGCACATGACCGAGGCTGGTATGGAGATTGATTGGCAGGAGATTCCGGTTGATATGAAGGATATGGCCGAGGCTGGCAAGGGCGAGTGGGAGGGCGTCAGACGGAGATATTGGACTCTGGAGAGTAAGTGGTTATCGATTTCCCAAGCAAAAAGACATGGAATATATACTGACCATTGTGTACCAACAGCCTACCGTCTGCCCACGGCATATATCTCCGAGTCATCATAAGTCTGTAATCGTGCTACTCGACGTAAAAATGGACATAGTGTCTAGTTGGAAACATGTAAAATACAAATATCACGAATTTATGCCATTATACCCATATTGAAACCGTTATTGATCATCGTAAATCATTTCCATTAACTTCTTTAGCTAGTGCTTGCTATCTCAGAAGGTAGACTGCGTAATAATCCTTTTTACTTCATCATAACATCTCCTTCTCATATCCTACACACTTACTGGAAGTTCTCAGGGTGGAGGATACCAGCAAGGTTACCTGCCTTGACACGCTCCAGCGTCAGCGCAGCAATGAGCGCAGCACCAACACCTGAACCATCCTCGGCAGCAAGGATCTCAATAGGATCTTCGGCAGTGGGATCGGTCTTCTGGGGCCAGTCGAGAATCTCAGAAAGAGCCTCAGCACCGCGTTCCTTGAAGTGGGGATACTTGTTGAAGACGGAACCGTCGGCACCAACGTGGCAGTTGGTGTAGTTCATCTTCTTGCAAATAGCGGCAACACCACAGGCCGACAGACGAGCGGAACGAGTGCCAATGAGCTCGCATGCACGGCGAATGAGCTCGAGCTCGTGCTTGGTGGGCACCAGGTTTAGCCTGTTCTGGAACAGGTCAAAGGTCTCTTGCAGGTTCTCAAAGGGGTCTCTGTAGTATATATGTTAGTGATTGCAAGCAAACAAAGTTCTGATGAAAGAATGGAAACTGACTCCTCAACGGCAGACAGGAAGGAGGCATCCAAGGTGTAGGGCTTCTTCAAGGCCGAGATATCCTGACCGGGGAACATTTTGCAGTCGGGGCTCTCGTGAAGGTCAACCATCAACAGACGGAAGATCTCACCCAGATACAGACCCGAAATCATTTTCTCAAAAGCTTGCTGGTCGGGACGAGGGGAATCCTGATCGATCTGGATGTCGTACTTGGTACGGGGGAGAACAGCGTGCTCATTGTCAAAGGCACCCCACTCGCAGTTGATGGCCATGGGCATATCGGCGGGTAGGTTATGGTGGGCGAGCTTGGGGATGTTGCCACAAACATCCATATAGGCGGCGTTGCAGCCAGTGCCAAAGATGCAGCCGGCCTTCATCTTGGGGTCGGTATAAGCGGAGGCGATAAGGGTACCGGTGGTATCGTTAATCAAAGCAGACACTTTGATGGGGGCGCCCTGAAAAAAAAAACATGTTAGTAAAACTGGCTAGTATGACTCAAGAAACTGTGAAAACTTACACGACGGGCCAGAGCAGCTTCGAACATGGGAACGACGTTCTCGCCCTCGACACCAGCAATGTCAAAACCCTTGGTCCAGCGCTGCAGAACACCCTGGTCGATGTAGTTCTGCTCGGCGGGGTACGAAAAGGTGAAACCGAGAGCTAGCTTTCCGAGCTTGGAGACATCACCGTGGTGAGTCTCAATGAACTGCATGATGCAGTCCGAGATGTACTCCCAAAGCTCATCCTTGTCACCGGTCTTGAGCTCCTCAGGCATACGGTACTTGGACTGGATGATGTCGAACTCCGACTTGGCCTCAGTGAGGGTGATTTGGCAGACACGGAGGTTAGTGCCGCCCATGTCTAGAGCGAGGAATGTACCAGTTTCATAACCGGTGGGCATGTTCATCACCCATGTGGGGTTCATGGGCTGTGATGTGGGTATTAGACATGATTAAATAAGGAATGTGATGGAATAATGTTAGGGCACAACTTACAATACTACCACCCTCAACGGACAGACCTGTGTAACCGCTTGTCAATTTTACGAATCATCAAACGTACATCGAAATAACAATTGCATCTTACCCTTTTCGAGCTCGGCGACAAAGTGGTTAGTGATGGCCTTGAGCTTGGCGGTGTCGACGTAAAAGGTCTCTTCTAGCTTTTTCAGTTGCTCAATCATGTTGGGAGGCACATCGACCAGCGAACCTAGAGGCAGGTTAGTAATTCTGATGGCGCGAGGCATTTTGTAAGCGAGGCGTGTCCGGCTTGCCCTCGTGGTGATAGGACTTGGCTTTCGAGATCAGGGAGATTGTATGATCAGAAGGGAGAACGGTATCCATTGTGACAACGTGGAAATTGTTAATCGATAAGAGTGGCGATTTTTTCGAGCCAACTAATGGCAATTGACACAGTTTGTACCTAATCAAGCCTGCCGTGTCTATGATGACAGACTGACGTGGGAAAATTAGAGCCGCAAATGGGAAAGAAAAAAGGAAACTAAGTTGGAAGCTGTTGGAAAGTGTGGCGGGGGAAATCGAGAAGAAACATAAACAGCTGGGGAAAGTGCGGTTTGATGATGACTAAGTTTCTAAATCAGGAAAGAGACATCACTAGATGAGAACAGCGAAACAAACAACAAGTCAGGCCAGCTCGTCGACACAAAGGGAAACGAGCTATCTTATAATGGCATTTATATAGTAGCAAGTCTCTCCTAAATCGCCAGATATGCGACTCGTGATGCACTCGCTCCCTGCTTTTCCATGCGGAGTATCCTCTCTTGTCTTCCCCAACATGAACTTGGGTTGTTCCCCTTGGCGCCGGTAGGACAGCCAAGGGTTTCTGCCAGACACAGTCCCGAGCTATATGACAAGTATATGGATGGTCTTTGAAATGATGATATCCGCTTACTTAAGCTGTCGCCATTGTATATGAAGGTAATCTCAGGCATGTCCCTATACGGACATAAGATCATGGGCGAGCTAGTGAGCTATGCAATAAAACAAGCAAACCTGGCGTTTACCGGTGGGTGGGCAAATCTATAGTAAGGTTCTCTTAATCCACTAGTTTCTGCTTATCCCGTCATATCAGATAGCTCCAGTAGCTAGCATTATAGTTGACAGCTTGAGCTATATTCTTCAGCGACAGCTTGGCCGCCGCTTTTCTCTTACTCCTAATTGGGAATATGAGAGTGAGATAAGAGGGGTTTTCCGTTGAAGAAAAAAAAAAAAAGATGCGCAGATAGGGCCTAATAGAATGTTCTAGGAGACAAGTACGTAGCGCTTGATTTGATAATTCGAATCCGATAGAAGGGATGAGAGAACAAGATGCGAGCAAACAAAAGAGACATATCCGTAGATGTTTGACCAGAAAAGCGGTTTAGGCTCGCGAGGGCGGTAAACATGCCACGGGGTGGGATGATATCAAGATTTGCGTAAATTCGCGATACCCATTGGGGAGAAATTGCGTGGTGGTGTGCCGAGGAAGCCGTATTCGCATGTGGGAAACGTACCTTTACGGTCGGGGACGGGACGAGGACCAAGACCGACCATTTGGAAGAAATGTTTATATGACAAAAAAGAAAATATATCTATATTGATAGATAGGCGTGATAACAAGACTATGATGTGCTGTAAAAGATGTGCTGTACAGGGAGAAGCACAGAAAGTCAGACGAATAAGAGAAGGTGAGGCTTGATATAGGGCAAACACTTGATTAGATCACACAGAAATATCTTGGGTAACTTGATCCGCAGCCTCGAGGCACTTTAATAAAATTTAACAATTTTTTTTCTTCCAAAGTGAACACAGCTCATAACCCAGATCCGATAGCAAAAAAAAAAAAGGCCTAGAATTCATTAGGCAGGAAGCTCCACTAGTGGCTTCATCCCTTGGAGGAAAGTGGGTTGCACTTACTAAACTAGGAAAGAGCGAGCTACCATGAATAACGGAAGGCGCTCCGGATGTTCCCCCCATCAGAAGAATGTTCAATACAATATCTTGGAGACTATATGTCAATATGAATTCCCCGTCCCCTCCCTTTAAGTTCGATTACACCGAGTCTCTCCGTTTCCTGGTATGAACTGCCATCAAGTTGCGCCGATTCTTGTGTGAGAGTCATCCCATAGTGAGGGGGGACTGGATATATGCCGGGGGTGATGGCGGGGTGCCAAGAAGAGGGGGGAGTTTCGTCCTTTGTACGCACGCCTCATTCAGTGTAGGAAGAGTATACTTTTGTGCCTACGCCTCATTTTTATTGTGTAAGAGAGTATACTTCATCTTCAACCATAATCAACGGGTTTATATCCGCAAGTTCCACCGTGAACACACCATTGGATGACATTTAGAGATCTATTTGACCGAAATCATCGCCGCCTGTCGGCCATACGTGGAACTATTGACCACCGGTAACTAGTCAAGCACCTCATCTGACTGTTGGGATCCTCAGGCCACTTTTGTGTGCTGATAATTATCACAATATCGCCTACATCTGAATATGTACCTATGTAGGTACTAACATACTTAGATTGGATGCGGCTCTTTTAGAGCTCCCCATGTTTGACCCGATATAAGGAGCTAGCTTGCCGATTATCCCACTCTTGGGCCGACAGTCCAACCCGCCATGACTTGCTGGAAACTGATGAAGTCTCTTGATGGTCACCAGGACAATTACTGATGACAGGGGTTTTGATCTGGCGAATTCCCCGCCGCCTGCATCTCCGATTGACTCGCATCGAGTATTTTCCTTGCACAACAACCAACAAGTCAAACCAAAGTCACTGTGGATCTCTCTGCTAATCGCAAATCTGGGGGGGGGGACCCAGGGGGGGGGGGACCCACCAATCCCTGCGATAATGACGCCACAACAAGAGATATCGACGACGCAAACGCCACAGTTGCAGCAAACGCCACACTTGAGGCTGCAACTGTGGCGAAGTATGTTTCAGAACAGCTTGTCTTCCTGCTTCAAGCTTAAGCAACAAGCTTGCGCAAACCCCTGTCAATTCAGTGTGTGTTCGGAATACAGCAACGTATGCATTTTCCCAGAGCTTCGAATTGCGCCTCGGGTTAAACGTAAAGCTCAAGCCTCGTCACCAGTGTTTTGGATCGTGTCTTCATCTTTGGCCATTTGTTTCGTTCTAAATTTTGGTCTTTTTTTGTTTTCTTATATTTCGTTTCTTGGCTGCAACGTGACGTTCGTTTGCAAACACGGAATTGATTCAATTGGTCTTCTTGTCTTGTCATTCCAACCAATACCGTCAATACTGGCCACATCCACATAAATATTTTCCCACAATGAGAATATCGATTTTTTCGGCTGTCATCAGCCTGCTCGCCGGCGCTGTCACGGCTGCCGATGCCATTGTTTCTAAGACTGTTGTTGAACTGCCGGCCACGTTCACGCCCCCCGCCGTCTTCAAGAATAACAACCTCATACGCATTGTGTCCCTCGAAAAGAACTATGCGCGCCAGTCTGTCAATGTACAGATCCAGAATGTTGCTAAAGAGGAGCAGGACGAGTACTTTTTGGCATTTGATGCCGCCGAGTTCCCGCGCGTTGGTGGCTTAGAGGTCAAGAACAGAAAGGATGCTACCTCTGGAGCCTTCACCATCTCGCCTGTCGAGTATGATGTCACCAAGTAAGTAGAAACGCCCCATAAAGGAAATCGCAGGTCGCAATCTTTCTAGCGCCGGGACACTACCTATAAACAGTTTATTAATCTTTTGGTCCTTTGACTCTAGTGCTGTTCAGTACTACCAGATCAAGTTCCCGACCCCTCTCCAAGCCGGTGACCAGCTCACTATTGGCATCTCCTTCAACATTCTTGAGGCCTTCAAGCCTCTGCCTGCGTCCATTGACCAGGATGACCGCCAATTCCTGAAGTTCGACTTCTCTGCCTACTTCCAGTCGCCCTATGATACCATCAAGCAAAAGACCGATATCAAGTTCCCCTCTACCGGAGTTTCCGATTACACCAAGATTGAGGGCTCGACTCACATGCAAGGTCAAAAGTTGACCTACGGTCCCTTTGAGAATCAGACAGCTGGTTCTTCTTACCCTGCCAGCGTTCGCTACGACTTCACCAAGCCTGTCCTTCACGTCAAGACCCTAGATCGTGACGTCGAGGTCAGCCACTGGGGTGGTAACATTGCTTTTGAGGAGCACTATGACCTGTACCACCGCGGTGCCAACCTGTCGTCTTTGTTCAACCGTGTCAAGTGGGCCCAGTCTCAGTACGTACGCAGCGAGTCCTATGCTGCCAAGGAGTTTGTTTTCAACCTACCCGTCGGTGCTCAGGATCCCTACTACACCGATGTCATTGGCAACGTCTCGACCTCGCACTTCCGTTCCAACGCTCATGAGGCACTCCTCCAGGCTAAGCCCCGCTACCCCATCTTTGGTGGCTGGAAGTACCCCTTCACTGTTGGCTGGAACTCTGATGCCAGTGATTTCCTGCGTACCACCAATGATAACGGTTATGTTCTGAGTGTTCCTGTGTTTGAGGGTCTCAAGCAACCCGAGGGAGTTGAGTACGGCCAGATCAATGTTCAGGTTCTGCTGCCTGAGGGCGCCGAGTAAGTTCCCACGGTTATGGTTGCTGTTAATGTTTGTATGAATTGTTTAGACTAACAAAAACCTATTAGGAACGTGCGTTTCTACACCACTATCCCCGAGTCCTCGATCGTCGAGTCGGCCATCACCAAAGTCAGGACCTACCTCGACACTGTTGGTCGCACGGCTGTCATTATCAAAGCCGAGAACCTTGTTGACGATTTCCGGGACCGCCAACTCATTGTTGCCTATGACTACTCTGTGCTTTCGGCTCTACGCAAGCCACTTGTCATCTTTGGCAGCGTTCTTAGTGTCTTTGTTGCCACTTATCTTTTATTCTCTATTGATCTCAGCTTCGCCAAGACGTTGAAGAAGTCCAACTAAAGGTAGAGTAAGTCTTTTGTCATGTATTGGGCTGCTATGTAAGAAGTAGGGCTGATGCAAGTCAGAGTGTAGACTATTCATTGCCGCCTATTAGGAGATGATTAGACATTAAGGTTCTAGTATACGTTGATGTTGGGCGCCAGCAGGGCTGGAGCTTACTGTAGCTATAGGGCCATATATAATTGGCAGAGAGGGAGGAGGGTAGGAAGTATCATCTCTAGGCAAGATAGAAAGCATTTCTTTGTGCACTTTTTTCTAGTTTATTTAGTTTTTTTTTTTATTTTTTTTATTGGGACCGGTTGCAAGGGTTTCTGTACAATATATCACTCCCTTAACAGCATAACGAAGTATCTTGTGGTGATTGATGTCAGGTTCAATGGGTTATATTTTCGACAGACTCGTACATTTTATTCTTATCACAAACAAAAAAAGCATAAACACAAACACAAATAGGTCTAATTGTGAATCATGGACGCTATTCCACTGGCCAACATTACAAAGGACACAGGTACCGACCAACTTGGTACTGAGCCTGCGATCCTTGAAGCAATGCTTCTCTTGACATTGGCACCCTTTACAGGTAATGCTTCACTGATAGTTGCAGTGTAAACGGCGCCAAAGCCAAAGTCAGAACTATTAAAACAAACAGAGTCGTTGTAAGTCGGAATACGATCGTCACCGATATCAACAAAAGTGATATCAGAACACTAGAACAACCCAGTCATTAGCTTCTCAGTACCCATCAAGATCAAGGCTAGATATTTAATTATAGAGAACTTACAGCAAATAATGACGCTCCATGTGTCGCCAGTTCGACAATCTGCAATGAAGCATTCATCCCCGCCTTGACTCCCAACCGCTCGGGAACCTTAACCTCGGGCAGACATAAGGTCCCAGGGAACGGTCCATTAGACGGACCCTGTAGCTCGAATGCCGGCACCAGCTGGCTTGTGTAGTTCATGGGGCCTCCATCAGGGCCATCGGTATCAAGACCGATGTTGACATATAGGAGGGCGGAGGCATGGCCGGAGAACCAGCCGGGTTGGAAGGCGATGGCGCCGCCGGAGGTGGACCAATAGGTGCGATTTGTAGAGAGGGGGATGCCGCCGCCTAGGTGAGGTGTGTTAGTTTAGAGTTTTATGGATGGGATGATGACGGGTGAATGCTTACATGGATAGGTCCATTGCATGCCAAAGGGGAATGTGTCGTTGGTGATGAAGCTGTGGCCGCGGGATCCGGGATATGTGAGGAGTATATGGGCGGAGGCAATGGATGCCGTGAAGAGAGTGGATATCAACGAGGAGAACATGATGTGGTTGTGAATATTGATTGTTTGATATCGAGGGTGGATAATGGGTGTCTCTCGAGGTTCAATGTCCAATATCAGTCCAAGTGTTGATATGGTTATTTTGTGAGATGAATTTGTGTTGACATCAGTAAGGAACGAGTATTGAAACAAATAATACAAGTCCTGCTTGTCCAAATCGTGACAGAAATAAGAATAAAGAAGTAACAAAGTCAATATGGCCCTATAAACGATCACCACGAGGAAACATCTTCCCTCTTATACCGAATCCGTTGCCTCAGTACCATAAAACAAGCGCCGGTCTTTTTCTTCTTCCTTTTTTCTAATTCTAAAGCCGGAATACTGCTTATTTTCGACACTGCATGCTCTTCCCAACGGCCGTATGACCGAATAGCCAGCCCCCATCCCCCTCCCCCATCCCCCCTCTCCTTGGATTACTGGCATTTCTAGGTATTGTAGTTCTCAGCGGTTAGCAGCAGACAGAAGACCGAGCAGAGAGACCCTAGAGGAGAAAAAAAAAAAAGAGAGCCTGTGCGTAGGTACAAGTGTGTGTGTGTGTGTGTGATTTCTCTAGACTGTCACACTCGGGGCAGGAGTCATGGGAGGGTTGGGAAGAGGATAAAAGGATGAGGATTCTCTGGTGAAGGACTCGGGCTGATGGCCGAATATCACAATAGTGTCCTAAAATATCTACGAATCACAGGTAGTGCCAAGCGGAGAGCCAAGAAGACAAGGTCAGTTGGATGGACATGTTTGAATGGAGAGGGTTGCTACGAGGTGTGAGGCTTACGAATGTTGGCAGAAGAGAAGGAGATGACCAAAGTGATATCGATTAAGATGTATAATCAAATAATAAAATGGAACATGTCATTATTCCTCTCCAGCCTCATATCACTATAGTTGCATCGACAGCTATCATACCTCCTGGAATATAGCATGGTCTTATTCCTCAAGCCAAGCTACTCAAGGTCTCGATAGATCTCTAGATCAACCGTCTTTCTCTTCTAAAAAATGCAAAATTAGACTTTCTTTTTTCCTCTTCGTTTCTTCTTATCAGTGTTGCACCGACTAACAACCCCCGACCATCCCACGATATCTAACTCGGCTCACCATAGCCGTGTCCCAAACTTTAACCCCAAACCTTAATCCCATCTTTTTCTTTTTTTCCTCCTTTTTTCCTCTTTTCTATTCTTTTAATTTCTTTCTCTTCTCCAGCACAAGTCCATATTGTCTTATTTCGTCGTCAGTTTGCCTTGGCCAAGCAAAGTCTAGCCGGGTCTTCTGCATCGCTTTTACTGGGCGGTTGGGGAATCCTGGCTACACAGGGCGCTTAGAGAGGGTGGTGGAGTGTTCTGATTCGTTGGAGGCTTTGTGGGCCAAGAGGTCGAAGCGGCAGGGTTCTAAAGGAAGGAAGGAGATATCTCGCATTTATTATTAAAGTCTAGAGATGAAGACCAGTGATATCGATGGAAGGGGAAATTTTGTGTAGAGTGATGCTTTGATAATCCAAAGCTTGATAAAAGAGGGGCACGAACCCTAAGATTACGAACTTCACTAACCCTAGTTGAAACAACCAATATCCTAGTCAATATCTATATATTTTGGTATTAGTAGTTGCTGTCTAAGTTGAGTTGTGATTAGTAAGCTGACAACATGTTTTCTTCACAATTACAATTCCCACAATATATCATCATCTTTCACATCGCATCTCACCTCAAACCTCCTACTCCTTCATCTAGACCATCAATATTACAAAACACCTTTTCACTATAAACCTTTATAACGTTATTATTATTACCATCACCTAGTCAGACAAGCCCCCTTTCTCCCCTTTGTTTCCCACTTAACCCAACCCGAACAATACCAACAGTTTATTCTCATGCCATCATGACCAACCCTCCAAACACGAGTAACACCACTGATCTTGCGCCTGTCCCTAAACAACAGACAGTGCACTATGAGAACCGCATAGCTCCCGTATCAAACTTCTTCCAAACCTTGATCAATCGCCATGGTCTGTCCGAAGTTGACCCAATGAGCACCGAGTTCTACAACAGCGAGATCAACATCTTCCGAGATTCACCATGGCTTTCCCGACAGCCTCAGCTGAGAGAGGTTCGCAGCAAGCTTCAACAATTCATGGAAAACATTGCCGAGTTTGCCAGGCTGCGTTGCCAAGTACCAAGCCCACATCAACTGCTTTAGAAAAGACTTGAGTCCGGCCCTTTGAAAATCTACTTCAGCTTCAAGTTTCGTCAACACCAGTGGGCATCTGGAAATGATGGGTCCACAGGTCCATTCCATATGCACCTCAGCCGACAAGGAGACCACAATTCTCACGCATGGAAATACCGACTATTCGTTGGAGAGTTCTAGAAGAACGGAGGACCCACACGTTACAAGAACACATTCAAGCAACTTTCCTCTACGGTCACCAAGATAATGCACTCTGATCCACGTCGACGATTTGTTTTTGGGTGGATGTTATTGGGAGACGTCTTCCAGGTTTGGCTTTTCGATCGATCAGGTCCAGTCGGCTCCGAGCCATTCAACTTAAACGATCACCCAAAGCGGTTTATCAAGGTCCTCCTATGGTTCTCACTAATGTCGGATGAACAACTGGGGTTCGAGAGTTCACTGCACAAGGGACCCAGGGGCAGCCTTTACATCGAAGCAACCACTAGCGACAATGGCAAACTACTACATGACCGTATCTTTCTTGACGAGCTCATCTTCCTAAGAGAAAAAGTTGATGGCCGGGCAGTCAGGTGCTGGAAGGCACACAGGCAGCGAAAGCCCGGTAAGACATTGGTAGTAAAGGACGTATGGGCGCCGAACTCGCAGCGATCAATCTATGAAGTTTGTCTTCTCAAACGAGCCTCCCAGGTTTCGTATGTTGCAAAGTATTATTGCCATTATCCAGTCATGACATCTGATGGCACCATTGACAGCACAGAGATCTTACGCCATGGGCTTGTATTAGGGCCTCAAACAAACCTGCATCGCATTAAAACGCCATACCCAGCACTCGACCCCCAATCTCTCACCTTTTTGCATGATACAACAACCCCCAGAGTTGGCTTCATTGATCATTACCGCCTTGTAATGGTAGGTTTCGGCCGAAGACTCTATGAAGAAGAGCACGTGGACAACTTGCTATTGGCAATAAAAGACTGTGTCTATGCTGTATATTGTCTATATAAGTACCAACATATCCTTCACCGCGATATATCCATCAACAATGTTCTAATCAATAAGAATGGACATGGCCTTTTGATCGACTTTGATTGCGCATGGGATCTTTATCAGGGCAAGCCACCCGCTTCTACAAGAGCTGCTGGAACTCGGAGCTTTATGGCTACCAAGTTGCTCTTGCCTGAACCTTACAGACATGACCTCATCCACGATCTTGAATCATTCTTTTGGGTTCTACTACACATTTGTATCAAGTATGACGAATGCCTGGCGATGGATGATAAAGTCAAGGTGGAACTCTGTGAGATGATACGATCAAATAGAGACAATATCGAGTCTCTGGGGTTCATGAAAATACTATCTAGCTTGGGTTCGTACTCGGCATTCAGGGGGGTTCTCGGGAAATTGTGGTGGCTCTTCTTTCAAGAGACACTCCAAGATGCCACTCTTGCTACCAAGCTAAAGGACTCTCGCAATGGCCAAGCGACTTATAAACGGATGAAGAAGATTTTGGAACTGGAGGCAAAGAAACTGAAGGGAGTGGTGAAGAAGAAGGGTGATTTGAATTCTCGAATCGAGTAGCTAGTTTCGATGGAAAGTTCTTGATTGGGGGGTTTCTAGACACACTTAAGCGTAGATTACACATACTATTATTCGTACAGAATTGTTATCTGTTTACATGAATTGGAATCTGTTGTGGTTATGTTACGACGAATCCAAGGTAACACAAGACGGACATGGGGTAGTATATGCTAACCCTAAACATAGCAACCTACAATATATATGAATAACCATGTATATTGTTGCATGTTTGCCTGTTTTGAATATAACAAACTACTTATATGCTTCTAGATTAAGTATGAAACTGTTGTACAATCAAATTTAGATGTTGCTCAAACTACCCATATCCAAGCTTTGTATTTGTCAACCATGGCCAAGCATAATCGTCCCGTCTTCCGATACCCTGATGCCATCCATCACGACCCAGCCGATGAACTCTAGACTACCTGATCTCGTACCGTTTTTTTTAAACGTCTCATGCCTCTCCCACTTTACCGAGAGAGAGAGAGAGAGAGAAAGATCGTCTCCACCTTACCGAAACAACCTTCTCATTTCTACCAGTATCATTTACAAGGAATAGCTGAAACGAGCCAAGCAGTCTAGGTCCGGGCCGTAGTCGTCCGTGCATTCGGTTTTTCTCAGGAATCTGGAGTTGATTATTTGGGCATGAATCTGGATTGCGTATTTGCATGGAAGATATAGGATGGTGATAGGTAAGAAGGGATAGAATCGGGTAGATTTACTGGGCCGTGTGAGTGTAGGGGAGACATACTGTTGGTTTGTATGCCTTGTATAGGTTTTTTTTTTGGTATTTTTGGAAGATGGCTTAGAAGTGTTGGATTGATACGTGATGAGGATTAGTTAGTGATTGGCTATAATAGTATAAACATAGCCGCTTTGTACTAACAAAGACTAATACACTATAGTCACAAGATGATTTATGCTAATAAGGCCATATATTCCCTATTGTTGATGACCATACCATCAAAATGCTAGAATTGCCCGTGATTGCCAGCTTTGCCTTGAAAAGGAAACTCCCGGATACATCTGTCGAGCAAATCTTCTCAATCTCGTTTTCCGCTATCCTTAGTTTAGTTTGCTTACTTGCATCGTACTTTATAAATAGCCCCCCCCCCCCTAGTGAACTACTCCTGGCTCTTCCAAGAAGTATATTATGTGATTAACCCAAGCAAGCTTATTCTCGATACGTAGCAAGGCTGAAGCTAGGATTTCCCCGTTGTCAAGGCTCACGACCTAGATTAATATATTATCCAAATCCGTATCAAGCGTATCCGGGTGACTGCCGGCTTCTGAGTCCCGGTATGTCTTCTTAGGATAAAGGGGTTGAACGGCAGAGTGTCGATCATAAGCCGGGTATGCACACTTTGACTCTTGTAATGTTGAGACTTGATTAACACCATGATACCACGGAAGAATGGCTTCATATCATGCGCCAAGGCTAGGCAGGTAGTAGCAATGCCTTGGGAGTACATGGAAATATATGGCATCTCGAAGTATATAAAGAGTCAACTCCGGTCCGTATCTACCGGTTTGTCTTCTTCTCATCCTCATCCTCATCCTCATCATCATCATCACACACACATACACTTTCCAGTCACTCCTTTGACTCTACACATTCTTTTCCTTTGCCGTTCGTTGACCAGAACCTGTACTTCCGACTGGTTTCGGGTTCTATTTCTTTCATTTATAATCATAACGACTTTACACAACATTCATACTATCATTTACGAACAATATCACTATCATTATCAACATGCGTAGCTCCATCTTTATCGCTGCCCTTACTGGCCTTCAGCTTGTTGAAGCTAGCCCTTTGGTCCAACGTGCTCCTCAAGACTCGAGCTTGGCTGTGACCATTCAGACTGTGGATAACACTCTCCACGTCCGTCAGGCTGCTTCCACCACTGTGATTGCTACTTCCAAGCCTGCTTCTAGTGCCCCCGCCGCGAGTGCCCCCGCTTCAAGCGCCCCTGCGTCTTCTGGTGCTGCTACCACCAAACCTGCCAGTGGCGCTCCTCCCACCTCCACCGCCGCGGGCTCTAGCGTCCCCGCCACCAGTACGTCCAGTGCTCCCGCCGAGGAGACTACTTGCGCCGTCGGCAATCTGGATTTCGACACCTGGAAAAAGGAAAACATGGACAAGTGGCTCGCCGACTGGGCGGCCAAGAACCTGACCACTAAGCCTAACAACAACATCTAGGAGCTCTCGGCCAGTCTCGGTGCCCCCAACTTCTTCTGTGGCCTTGACCGGTTCTGTAACGCCGGTCAGCCGTGCTTGCCTGTGGATACCCCCGGCTGGTATGTCCTTTTGGCTATCCAGAACTGGAACTCCTACATGAATGCCATCAACACTGCCATTTCCTTCTCGAGTAGCATCCTCAGTCTTGCTCTGCCTGGCATAGTCCAGGATCTGTGGCCCAAGCCCAGGGATGACGCCACTCCCATGACCAACCTGTACAAGATGTTCGCTACTATCCTGCAGGCTGTCCCCTTCACTGGCCTAGTCGGCACAGCCGTCACTTCCGTCGGCAAGGGCCTCTCCTTTGTCATGAATGAAATTCAACCTCCCAAGGAAGACCGCTGTGCCGCCTGGACTGACATTGCTGGTGAGATGGGTAAAATGGTTGCGCAATACCAGGAGCAGACTTCCAAGAGCTTTCAAGGCCATTATTGACGCTCCTGTCAACGATACCAAGGGCATTGCTTCTGTCCTTGCCGAGGGTAGCTTCATGGGAGCTGCCCAGAACTTTACGCAGTCAGATCTGCAGGCTACCGTCTCGGAATCCATCATGTTGTACTCTATCGGGTTGGTCCTCCGTGCAGCTGGCATGCATCTTGCTGTTGCCCGGAGTGAGACTAGCGACCTGGAGACTTGCGAGGGTAGAAATACTGACTTTGGTAGCTGTTCGCTGTGCCTTGTTAACGGTCCTCATGACTGGGTTATGAGCACCATGGTGGATAGCGAGGGCTACTTCCAGAATAATCTTATGGATGTATTGACGAGCAAGTATGGCATAGACCGCAAGGTGCTTCTGCACGATTCGTTGGAGTGTACAAGTTAGTAGTAATTGGATAATTCAAGATTTTCAAATCATATATCAATAGTTGTACCAAAAAAAATCAACCATCATAATATGGCGAGCAATCACGTGACCTTGGTTGATATTGCATTTTTTATGTATTCTTTTGAGCCCCAGGAACTACTGAGTCCGCCTTTTGGTCACAATAAGATAATTGTACATAAAACCCACAAAGACACATAAAACACCACACAAACTTGAACCATGGGCCGACATGGGGGCTCATCATGTAACTAATCCGATATGCTAATAATGCGTCCATAACCTTGACATCTAAGAAAAAAGAAGCAAAGTCCAATTCACAACTAGCCAAGAAGTGTGCTAATAGACACTGAAACATGAGAAGAGATAAATCCTTTTTTTTTGTCCACGGATGTATGCCACCAAGAAACCAAGCAAGAAAGAAATCTATACAAAGGCAACACCGGCCAGAGATGATAAAGAGAGAAGAGAGAAGAGAGAATACAGAGTAAACTGAACTATGATAATGACGAGAAGTCCATGATCTCATGGATAAGGAGGGGAGAAAAAAAGGATATAAAAAGGCCAGATCATCATGAGCATTGAAACCACCAAAAGAAAAAGAAAAAAACAACACCAAACACCAAAGGAAACCCGCTGCAAACCCAGACCCAAACCCAACCCAGACCCAAACCTAAACACACAAAGAACCAACCCACTTCAAACATCAAACATCGTCATTCCTTAAACCCTTACTCCTTCTACACTCACTTGGTCGTCGGTGTCCCTGGACCACTTGCCGCACTCGTAACACTCGCTGCCCTTTGTGCCGCACCAACTTGACCCAACACCGGCGTCGGCGGCTGTGGAGTCGCATTCTGACTAGCTGGTTGACTGCCCTGACCCGATTGCGCCCCTTGGGCTGCCACTGCCACTGCCACTGCCGCTGCCGCCTGGTTCGGCGTTTGGCTTGCTGCCCGCTGTTGTGCCAGTGCCTGCAAAGCTGCTTTATGTTGAGCTTGAGCTTGAGCTTGAGCAATGGCTTGCATTTGTTGAACCTGCGACTGAGCTTGTGCTTGTGCTTGTGCCTGTGCTTGCGCCTGTACATGAGCTTGGGCTTGAGCTTGAGCTTGAGCTTGAGCTTGAGCTTGAGCTTGAGCTTGAGCTTGAGCTTGAGCTTGAGCCTGTGCTTGAACCTGCGCTTGTGCATGGGCGGCAAAGGCATGTTGTTGCTGCTGTTGAGCCTTTGCAGCTGCTTGTGCTGCTTGTTGCTGTTGAACGGCAGTTTGACCTTGAGTAGCAGCTTGAGCTTGTTGCGCCTGGGCAGCAGCTTGTGCTTGTTGCGCCTGGGCAGCAGCTTGTGCTTGAGCCTGGGCCTGAACAAGTTGCGCTTGGAGCTTAGCCTGGAGTTGCGTCTGGGCCTGGTTGAGTTGAGCCTGACTGAGTTGAGACTGGCTAAGTTGAGCCTGGTTTTGCAGATGCATCTGATTTTGAGTATGCTGATGTTGAGCCTGGGCCTGAGCCTGAGCTTGCTGAGCTGCAGCCGCCTGTTGCGCCATCTTCATCTGGGCGGCCTGCTGTTGTTGTCTGAGGAGTGCTGCATACTGCTGAGGGCTAGAGGTAGATGCCATGCTGTTCGCCATACCGGGTTGTAAGCCACCAGCTGCGGCGTTCATTGCCGACTGGGATTGCCTCATTATCATCATTCGCGTCAGCTCCGTCGTCGCAAGTTGTCGGACTTGATCGGCCGTCAATGTAGGATGCTTGGAACGAATCGTATTTTCCAAGATTGTGTATGTCGGCATAAGGGAAGGCGGGATTGTAGGCTGGCCTGTCGGGCGCGGAGCCGAAGCATTGGCAGCTAGAGCAACAGCGACGTGAGGGTTGCGGTTGGGTGCCGCCAAGTTTGTCCCGTTACCGGTGTTCATCGTATTCATAATCATAGCCTGATGGTTCAACGGTGTTCCAGCACGGATGGGAGGGGAGGCTGCAGCCATGGTGGCACCCTGGGGCAACTGAGGACTTGAATGGGGACTCTGAGTCTGGCTCGGCGTTCCTTGATGACTTCCTGGTTGCTGCTGCTGCTGAAGAGCACGTTGCTGTTCAGCAACCCGTTGAACTTCCCGAAGTATCTGATCTTGATTATTCGGTGTTTGAAGACGTTGTTGAGCTGCAACAATGGCGGCAGTGTTGGGATTGGCAAGGTCAGCTTGGGAAGTGCCATTCATGCCAAGACCAGGGATAAGATGAGCGGGGATGTTGGCGAGTGAATTAGGGACTGGAGCAATAGGTAGACGCCGTTGAGCCTGGGCGGCGGCGTTGAGAAGAGCGGCGTTACTAACATTCATCCGACCACCACTGACAGCAGACAATTGAGCCGCCATTGCAGCATTGAGTTGGGCAACATTGCCATTTTGACCCTGGCCCGCATTAGCAGTAGCGAACATTTGACTTTGTCGAGCCATAGCTTGGCGGCGTTGTTCAACTTGCGCAGCATGGGCGACCTTGATAGCCTGACGTTTGTTTTCAACTGCTAGTTCCCTCTCATACCGCACCATGCTGTAATCACGCGGAGTCTTGGTAGACCGGTTCTGAGCCAAGTTATCGGCAGGTTTACGGTTAGCCGCAGCAACAGCCGTAGCCTGGGCTTTTTGAGCCGCAGTCTCACGTTTCTTGGCCAGCTTACGCATGCCGTCGATAACATTGAGATATCTCTGACTACGCCGTCTCTCAACCTTGACAGGAATGGAAGACCGGCGTTTCGATGGAGTGACAGCACCATTAGGGTTGGCAGCTGCTTGTTGCTGGGCGATCTGGTACGCAGTATGAATACTGTTTTGGGCAGCGTCAATCCGTGCGTGCCATGCCTTGAAATACTGGGTCTTCTGCATGTCACCAGGGAGACCCTCCAGTTGTGTCCAGCGCTCAAAACATTCCCAAGGTGTCCTCCTTTCGCCAGCCGTCGTAATCTTCGAATCGCGAGACAATAGTGCTGAAATAAGAGACCAGTTGTATAGGTAACGGCGTACAAGACCTTGAAGTTCCTCGTCCTCTGACTGGGTCCACTGGGAAGAGATTCTGTTTTCGTAGAAATTCTGTGAAGGCATGGGGAACTCTGTCGGCGGTCTAAACTGGTGACCAGCATGTAACCTATCTCTAGTTTGCTGGAATTCGGGACTGAAGAGTGCAACCTTTGCTGACGCCGGAGGGAGCATATCGAACTTAATAGGAGACTCAGATGAATCCTCATCATCACTTTCCGTGCTATATTTGAATCTCGTCGTCGCTTTGGTGGGCGCTCTAGGCTTCAGAGTAACATTGCCCTCGGCAAACTTGGTCAAGGGCAATGCAGGACGTTTCCAGTGGGCGTCGGGGTCTCTCTCATTGGAATACATGTCGGTACTGGGAACAGAGAGCGGGGTGCCAAACATGGGTAACTCTTCAAGCATAGACTCCGATGCAGCAGTGTCTGGCATCTCGAATATTACTTCCTCGCAACCAAGATCAAAGAGAGCAGAAGGCGGAATAAACTGAAGATGCTCAAAGGGATCAAAAGCAGAGTCGGATGACTTAATCACGACCATGTCCTCCGGCTTAGGGTCGACATCCATGGAGTCTGTATTCTTTGGCGTAGTAATCTTGGGCGGAATGACGGCCCGCACTTGCATACTCCGTCGAACATCAGGTGAAGCGGCAACCCAATCAGCACAATCAAACGCTAGATTGCGCGCTAATGCCCGTTTCCACTTCCGTTCTTGTCTGAAATCTGTCCGCATCCATTGCATTTCTTGAAGCAAAACGTCCCAGTGGGAGCGCTGGCGCACAGGTTCAGGAGCGCGTTTAAGCTGTCTCAAAGACCACTTGTCACCTTGTTGAAGATGATAAACTCTCCTAAGTATACGACAGGCCTGGGTATCTTGCATTGCAATGTTGACATCACTAGACGTGATAGTCTTGTGTGCCTGATGCAGCAATTCATCCAATGGTCGCATCCATTTGCTCGACTGAATAAAGGTCTGGAAAAATAGTGGCGTGAAATAGTTGTCACTAGGTACATACCCTCGTTCAGAAGAAATCTCAAAGGAATCTTCAACCTGAAGCTTCTTGCCAAAGATGACGGAACCACCAATACTTCTGGGAGGCTTCTGATCCTGATGACGGAGACAACCTTTACTGATATAGCCAGACGGTTTCTTGGATTTCTTGCCAATGATTTCCGACATTGTCTTCTGTCTGTAACAGGCATTAGTCTGCGGCTGCACAATGCTTGACCGAGGTTGTGGCTCGGCAGAGATGGTAGCGGAAGGTTGCGCAGCGGGGCGTTGGAGCGGGGTAGAAGACGGCAATATCCCATTGGCCATAGTCTGGTTAGCAGGTGTTTCGGCCATTGCAGTATCTCTCGACTCTTGGCTATCGGGGATTACACGTTCGGGCTTTGATATCGTGGGGCTTGTCGTCGGCCTTGTTGTCGCTGGGGTGACCGCCTTGGTATTGGTTGTCGGAGACTTGGTGGTGGGAAGGGATGTAGGTATTGTGGGAGGAGGAACTCTGGTCTCTACAAATGCCAGGGGTTTAGAACTGTCCTTACGCGCCAGTATCTCGACATCCTGAAGAAGTTGTGCCTTGATGGCCTCTGAAGCAGATTCTGGTTCAATAGCATCTGAAAGTTTGATCTTCTTCGGCGCAGGCTCAGAGGGGTCCTCGGGATGATCGTGGAAGTTGCCAATCTCATTTCCGGGGCTGGTATTCGCAGAGATATCGTGAACAATAGGCGTAGTTGCAGTAACGGCAGTAGACTCGGGCGAAGAAACATCATCAATGGAAGCATGTTCCACGGGTGATTTGGCTTGGGTATGAGTACCATTGGTTGTCGCAATCGAGCCAGCACCGGAAAATGCAGTTGAGAACTCCGGAGGTGCGACGGGCGCAGGTTGTGGAATCGGTAATGGACAGCTTACAGATTCCTGTGGTAGAATCGCATTCGGTGGGGATACAGCCCTCAGTCCGGTCGACAAAGTCGGGTTTGGCGATGGTTTTTGTGGTTGGTTGGTAGCAATAGCATGCGCCGGTGTAGCAAGAGTGCTGAGCTTCGGGGCGATGGCAACTGGTGTACGCGTATGGTTTGCAGGGCGTTGCGTGGGTGGGGCTGAGGAAGGAGAGGGGCCGGGAATAGACTTTGCGCCTACGGCGCCAGATGCCGTTGAAGGTGGTTGTGGAGCATCGTTAAGATGTGGACGATGGATAGCAGTACCATTGGTAGGAGATATTGGCTTATTGGAGGGTAGGCCCTCAAACTTGAAGCATTCGTTTGAGAATAACGAGGATTTAATGATGTCGACGTTGAGACTTGGTGGTTGTTGAACAGCGAAGATATGCGACGACTTATTAAGACTGCATGCAAGTCGATTCTGGTTAGATTGAAACATCAAAATGGATAACGCTAGCAAAATGAATTATAATTCAATTATTTATAATAAATGAAAATAATGACAGAAGCAACTTACGTTAATAGATCATCGGCTTGGATGGGCCGCGATCCGTTGTGAGGTAGCGCGTCGGCTTTGGATTTTTCATCGCTAACATTGAATTCGCAACCATGCGCGACCGCCCACAGCTCACGATACTTTCGCTTCCTCAACGGCACAATTGAACTGCATATCATTAGTATCATGATTCTTACATCAAACTTGTCGGAAAAAATCACTCTTTCCATTACAGCTCAAAAATACCTTTGTTCATGAGTTCCTGATCGCACCAGCCTCGATCCATCGGCAGGCCCGACCACATTCATAGCATAGAAGACCGCGACATCCGTTTCGCAAAAAAACGGATGCACAGTTCAATTCTACGTCGAAAAGTAAATCGAAAACGTGCCGGTAACAAGATGGGAAATGATGGTGTAGAGGTAGTTTTGATGAAAACAAACGAAATTCAATTGAAAAAAAGAAAAACACAGCACCTGGTATCGTCGTCTTTTTTGGGATAGTTGGCGGTTGGTGATAGTGGTAAATTTGGCGTATAAGTCAGGCTTGAGAACTTGTTAGTGGGCAATTGGCTAGGAGCCTTTTTTTTAGTGGTTGTATTTTAGTCACAAGTCGAGGGAATAAAGAGAGAAACAAAAAGCTGAAAAAAAAAACAGTAGTTGCGATAAAGGGGGGGGAAACGGGCAACCATGCAACCTGATAAGCAACCGATCCACCCACCACTACCTTCTCCACCCCAGAAAGCAGAATTTTTTTTTTCCCTTGCTTCGGCGCCCCAAGCCAAAAACGCAAGTGAACTCAAGCGTTCCGGAACATGAGTGCAGCGCGTTGCTAACCAGCAACACTCTACGATTTGCAGACAGGGAATATTGGTAGGATTCATAAGGATTGCAGATTGAATTAACTAGTTCACTGACAGTTGCATGCAAGCGGCCATGTTTTTCCGGGGCTGAACAAAGATGTGGCTGTTTTGTGAGGTGGCGTCAAGTGTGGCGCACTGCTTGTTTCGTTAGTAGAGCCAAAGGAGCGCATTATCAAAAATCAGGGTATCCACTTTAATTTTGGCAGCCTTCTGTATGAGTTGCACTCAGCCTTGCGCTGGCCCAAAGTTGTCTGGCTTTCATCCAGCTGTCTCGCATTGCAGATTACAGAAATCTCCTCTTTTGATACGCACACCATCATGGCCAGTTCAAGCTCCTCCAAAACGCCCCGCATTGCCATCAAGTTTGGCAGTGGGGGTACCTCCAAATCCAACAACAACAAATCCCACAAACCGTCACAAACGAAGCCTCCCTCTTTATTAGGGAAACGCTCACGAAAGAATGGTTTAGGAGGTTCCGACTCTGAAGATTCCAACGACGAAACAAACAATCGTCACGAAGAGATCACTGGTTTTGACGGCGACGGTACCGTCACGAAGCGCGACGACGAACTTCTCAAAAACAAAAATGCGCCATTAGTCATCAAACCTCCGCCGACTCGGAATTGGAGCGATGGAATAAAAGCCAAGATAGCTCAGAACAAGCAAACAGACAGCCAAAGCGGTGATGGAAACAAGAAAATCAAATGGGGCCTCAACTACATGGAAAAGCGCCAACCAGATGAGGCCTCTACCGAAACGAAGGCACCTACGCCCAAACCCTCCGACTCAGCACCCCCCAAGTCTGTCGAAGATCAAGCCCTCGATCGCCTGCTTGGAAAAACCGACGACTCTGGTCCCAAACGTACCATCAACCACAATGAAGCCGATGCTTTTAAGCGCGACCTTCAAGCCGCAGCCGATGTCCCCGCTCTTGAGGAGTATGATGAAATGCCCGTCGAGGAGTTCGGTGCCGCTTTTCTGCGTGGTCTCGGCTGGGACGGCAAAGACAATGGTGTTAAACCCAAGACTGTAACCCGGCGTGCCAATCAACTTGGTCTTGGAGCCAAGGAACTCAAGGGTGCAGAAGAACTAGGCGGGTGGGATAACGGGAATAAGAAACGGCCGCGACTTGCAGAGTACAACGAAAAAATTGCTCGTGATGAGAAGAGCCGAGGTGGCAACACATACCGCGACGATCGCGAGCGCGACAAGGGCCGTTCAAATCATCATCATCATCATAATCGTGAACGCCAGATGGATATTGAAAGACAGCGGGAACGCGATCGACAGTTCCAAGAACGGGAGAAGGAACGAAAGCGTGATAGGGATCGTGGATATGATCACGACCGGACTCGCGATGATCGAGACAGGAGTCGGGAACATGACCGCGACCGCGATAGAGGAAGAAGCCACAAAGATCGTGACCGTGATTACGACCGAAACTGTGATCGCGATCATGATAGAGACCACCGGTCTTCTAGACGCTAAGCGGCGAATAGTAAATTACTATTCGCCTTGCTATATATTCAACATCTTACATAATACCATTTCACGAATTTACGGCGATTTCTTTGCAGGGCAAATAGGCTAACGAATTAATTTTGATACAGGTAAGTTTGGGTATCTTCCCAAGGAGTCATAGTCTAAAGAATACGTGCATGTAACCATCAGTAAACACAAACAACATGACAAAAACTATATTTAACACCATTTCAAAGGCCGTACACAAAATTTGAACATATACGGAAAGTAAATACAAATGTGGCAACCTGCGTTATATACACACACAAACATTCAAGATGTTGCTTATTACAATATAAGAGAGAGAGTTGAAACAAGGAAACCTTGGCACTATGCAAACTCCAGGAAACACAAAACAAATGCCAACGCCACTCCGGCGCATAAAACAGAAACCCAGCCCGATGACGAAAAAGAAAACAAACATGACTAGAAATGAAACGAAAGCTCGCTAAGAACATTCCTAGCAACCAACTCTATCGCCCATCTATAGATCAGGATAATCAGCAGATGTCACAGTCTGCCTTCTCTCCATTCGTCTGCGCCGTCTGTTGTTTTCCGCCAACGACGAGTCATTCGCCGAGGGACTCACAAAGCTGTCTTGACTTTCAATAGTAGACAGCTCCGGGTACCCACCAGGTGAACGAGGATCTGGGTGATAAGGATCCTTACTGCTGCTACCGGGGCGTCTCCCGTGACTACCCGATGGCGGTTGATTGGAATCATGCCCTGAGCCTCCGCGGGCGGATTCTCTGCGGTAACGGCGATCTGTGGGGGTTTCGTTTCCAGACAGGCTGCTCAGAGAGTCACGCCGTTGGCGGTCTTTCCGGGCGGCGGCGGACTCCTCTTCAGTTAGACGGCGGAGGGTCACGCGATCCTTGTCGCTATCAGGGTTGACTTTGACATGAGTAGACTTGCCATCTTTTGTAATAACAATAGACGAACTAGTATCATCGTCATCAGAGCGTCTGTGGGGGGGCTGCGAGGTTCTTCCGGTTCTAGTCATGTGTTCGGCTTCTTGACGAGCAATCACACTGCCCTTGTCCCTGGCTCTAACTTCGGCGTCGGCGTTGGCTCTCCGGCGGCTGGATGAGGTCCTACGAGCAAAGCGAGAGGGCAATGAGTTGACAGAGTCTAGACGTTCACGTTCACTCACTTCCGAGTCGGTGTAACGGCCACGCGAGCGTGATCTAGAGCGCTCGTTACGGTAGCGGTCACTCCGGCTCGCGTTTGGAGGGAGAGTCGAAGGCGGGATTGTGGAACCAATGTCAGAGTAAGGCATATTCGATGGGGCTGAGCTAGAGGGGGGCAGAGTAGAAGTAGGAGGCATGGTTGAGGCGTTATTTCTGGAATTGTAAATCACCGAGGAGTTGTCATCAGAGAAGTATGACATTGTGGTGGCAGTTCTTCCGGGATAGCGGTTCGAAGGATTGCGTTTAGGAGTGCCGTAGTCGTCAGCAGTGTACCGGGAGCCACTAACTCCGGACTGCAGATCTTCTTCCTCACGACGCAGCTTCTCGGACTCCTCCTTGGTAGTCTGGCCACGCCACTTGTTAGCCAACCAGCCGGTGGCGATACCACCAATACCACCGAGAATACCTCCTTTGACTGCATTTTCACGTGAAACTTTCTTGGCCAAGCGATGAGAAGGACTCTCGTAGCCATCATCGTCAATATAGCCCAAACGAGAACGGTCAGCACCACCAGAGGATGAGCGGTGGCGAGACCTAGAACGAGTACGAGAAGGCGAGCGGTGACGACGACTGCGAGAGACTGGACGAACAGGGCGAACGGGGGCCGAAATCATTGAATCAGCGCCAATGTAGGCAGTGCCACTGGGAGCAGTGACTCGGGAGTCAGCGTACACAGTGTATCTAGAGTCGGTGTATCTGGAGTCCGCGACACGGGAAGTACCAATACGAGAATCATAGTCATCAGTGAAGTAGCTTTCAGTATCTTGGGGACGATGTGGAGGTCCGCGGTTGCTAAGTTCGGTCGACACAACAGAATACTCTTCATCGTACTTGCGACTATTATCCCGTCTGCCTCCAACCCAGCTGCTAGCAGCTTTGGCACCACCAAGAGCCGCGCCGGCTGCAAGCAGCTTCCCAAAGAAGCCACCAGATTTTGCAGGTGGCTTTTCATTTGCATACAGATAAGAGCCTGAATCGCGTCGGGATGTCAACTCACTGGTGCCAATACGACTGCGGCTGTACGACCGCGAACGCACGCGGCTCTGACTGCGGGCTCTACTCATGCTGCGAGCTCTACTGTGAGAACGTTCGCCACGCAGGTTTTTAAGCATCATGAAACCGGCAAATGCGGCCAGGGGTGCAAGCCACTTCTTCTCGCTTTTGTGCTTATTGTGCGCCTCAATGTGCTCGACATTGGTATGTGAGATGACTTCACGACCCTGGGGTCCACCGTACACAAAATCCATACAAAGGTAGAAGAAAAGTAGCATTCCAGTGTAGACAGCATAAAGAATGAAAAAGACACGAGGAGAGCCGTAGAGAGTGAGACCCAAGGGAACCTGGATGAGACCAAGAAGAGTGAGCACGCGACCAGTCCACATGTGAATATAAAGCCTTAGTGAGTGCTCTTTCTTGACATGAGCTGTAATGCCATCACCGAGAAGATAGCACGCATAAAGGATGAAGAGCGCAACACCAATTCCATGGTGAGGGTTTGTGAGAGCGCGTTTAGGACCAACAGCAAAGAAACCAAGCATAAAGGAAGCAAGAAGGAGTAATGAGCCAAAAAGAAGCATTTGTGCGCGCCATGCTTTGCCTTTGGTTGCTGAGCGCATGAAACGCGGCGCAAAGATTCCAAATGGTACAAGGAATAGGAAGACAATAGCAGCTAGCACCGCATGAGCCGCCACTATTCGATGATATTCGGGCCATTCTGAGAAGCGATTACCCATACCTGAGGAGAAGCAAGTTTAAATTTGATCAGTATATCTGTACATGCGCTTTTCATCTTGATGTGGTAACTCACCATTGTAGCGCATAGTATCAAAGTTGACACCTTGAAGATTCGGTAACAGAAATGAGTTTTTTGTAAAGTCCCAAGTTCCATCGCCAACGGACATTGTATCTGAGTCGTAGGACGCAGTGCCCGCAGCCGACAGATCGTCAGCAGCCGGAGCCATTGTGGCGACGGCTAACTCGTATCTGCGCAGCGTGCGCTGCGAGTATCTGGGTGGCGCAAAAGGGCTATTTGGATTTCGTAGAAGCGTTCGTCTCCAAGTGAATATCCAATCTGGCTTTGATGCCGCCTTATAATCCAAGCGAGGACCAATTCAATGGAAACAATGGGAATGTGATCCTGATGATGGGGTGTTTGCTGAAGGGTTCCTGGTGGAACGGCCGGGATGGAATTCTTCAACCGAATTAGACGTATCGGATATTGGAACTATCGGAATGTGATCGAGTAGTTGTATTCGGTAGATAACAAAGCTCGAAATGATGCTTGGGATATGATATATAGGGAGGATCGATCGGTGATTCGCAAGGAAGTCGTCGTCTTGTAGTTGGGAAATATCATATGGCGATGAGGACAAAAACTTGAACCTAAGCGGTAATGCTGGGCCCCTTTCTTATTCCAATGCGACACTAGACTAGATCAGTATTAGTGATAGCATACAAAAGTAAATAAAGACATGAATTCTATATAATAATAATGAAAATGGAAAAAACAAAAAGTTCGCGAAACTAGGGAGCCGCACTTCGATAGTCAAACAAGAAAAAGAATTTGAAAAGAGAAAAAAACAAAATTTATTTCAATCTTTTAAGGTTTGCTATATTAATGTCGGCAACTACCTACACCTACCTCAACCACCAAATACAGCAATTTCCATCCCCAGACAAAACTGCAACCCAGGTAAAAGAAAAGAAACCCGGAATGAAAAGCATCCACCCCCAACTTCGACTTGCAGAACAGGGCCAAGCAAGCCTGTAAAACACTGCCAACAAATTGACGGTAAACTGCCCGGTCTCCCCCCCCCCACAGCTGCAATAGAAGCATATGCAGGAAAACCCCAAAAATAACAAGGGTCAAGATGGGTCGTTCTCCAGCGCCACGTCGGCGGGGTGACGAGGTACGGGTCAATAAACTATTGACCGGGCAACGCTATCTGTTAGACCCACATGAGCTTCTTATCGCCACGTGATAGCTTATCATTCGCCAGTTCTTCATCTGATTGACGCGACGGACGGTGATGCAAGCGAGCACACTTTGATGTAGGGGATATAAAGATGTGCTACAGGCCAAGAGGGAGGGTTTTAATGACAAGTTTGTCGTTTGTCAGTCAAATATTTTTAAAAAGTTTCAGAAGTCCAAGGGCACCAAAACAGATACAATATATTAGTTGCATCATAGGTATACCTTGAAAGCGTAACCCATAGTTAACCCTAGGATACATATCCATGTCTTCATCAGGTACAACGTGGCGAGACTAGAAAACCACTAGCAAAGACACAACAAAGACAACAATAACTTTTTACTTTCATGTATTATATGTACACGCTTAATGCAAGACTCAACTATAGAAAACAACAATCTATATGTGGATGCAGTTGCAATGAAGAAATCAAAAGCACCAATTTACAAACAAACATAATGCAAACCAAAAACCCCACCCCAAACTTGGTATATATGGATAATTTACAGAGATTTAATCCGCCCAACCAAACGCATCACCAATCGCATTAGTGTTGCTACGAGTACCCACAAGCGCTAAGAGAATAGCGGCAAAATCTACAACCAACAGCACCACACCGGCCATCATGAAGCGGGGACTAAAGACGCGGTACAACATGAGGTGGCGTCTCAGATATCCAGCCCAAATCATCGTAGCTAGTGCTTCCATGGCATAAAACGAAACAAACGACGCCAGGGCCGAGCAAACACTCTCAAGCACTCCACGGCGCTTAGGCCCAACTTTCCATAAGACCAAAAGAGGCACAAAAGCGACAGCCACAATCTGACCGGCAAAAGTGTTGAGTGCAACAAACAAAGGACTCCAAGGGTATCGGATCGAGAACAAAGGGATAAATGCCGAATCCCACTGAATAGACGCCAGTGTAGCCTGGTGACCAGTTGTGAAGAAATAAAAGTTTCCAAGAATCGCCAGCATGACAGGTCCGATGGTCTCATTGGTCAGGATATTGTAGTCAAGAATCTCAACAAGAGAGAGTACCTGCCACAACATAATGGCTAGAGAGCCAATACCCATGGGCTTCGACAAGAGGATACAAGCGCCAACAATGTTCAACGGAAGCATCAGATACCGAGCGCCATTGGCATTGCCGTAGCCGAGAATGACGATCCTGGAGCCCAAAACATTCTTCTCACGTGCAGGAACAATCGAAACGTTTGGAGGCGCCCAGACAAAGGCAGTAGTACCGGCTACAAAGCTCAGACCCAAATTGATCTGAGCCAGGTACACACTAGTAGTCTTTAGAAAGCCCTCGGGAAGGTAGGGAAGCCAATTTCCATTATTGGCGGCATCAACAATCCAGTATATAGCAGACAAAAGAAGACTGGTACGGAAAAAGGTGCCGATCCACATAGGAGCAAAGCCCTGGTACGACCGAGAAGGAGTCAGGAATGATTTGATAATGGCAGGCAGACCAAGCACAGCAATGAATGGAATGACCAGTTGCCCGACGGATGATGTCGAAGACGAGGCAGAGGCATAGTAGGTCGAAGTGCAGTAGGGAATCTGCTCTTCGCGACACAACTTGGAAACAGAAGCAATCCTAGCTAGGATAATAAACATGACAGAGTGGTAAACACCCATCATGCGATCCTCGAAAGAACGAATCGTCATTGACCAGATGGCAGCACAGAAACCAAAGGTTGAAATCATGAACAGAGAGATGGAGTCTTCCCAGATGGTGTACGAGTTGGAGGCAAACCCAATTGACTGAGTGAGAGCAAAAGTCAAGCCCATCCAGCTCCAGAGATTGGTGGGGAGAATGTTCAACAACGACTTGTCAGAATTGTGCAGAGCAAACAAAACAGCCAAGGCACTGGCAATGCAACTGGCAGCCAGAGAGTAAGTCCACTCGAAAGATTCTGTAGATATGGAGGCGGCATAGGTCAAGCCACCAACAGGAATTCCAGCAGCAAGAACATGGGTTACAAGCCGCTTGTGCAGAGTCTTGTAAGCAACCTCCTCTTCTTCGCCACCACCCACACCACTCATTTCAAAACCAGTCTCGGCAAACTCCAGATCGAGGTTCTCCAGGATAGCAAAGTCCTCATCCTCATCTTTTGAAGCATAAGTGACCAACATGAGAACACCAATGGCCATGACTACAACACCGGTAATCATCAGAGAGATATCAAAACGGGCCCAAAGGCTCTTGCACACAGTCAGAGTCTTATCCTGGTACGTGAAAAAAGCATTAAAGACCGCCATATGATCCTTCTCACAGACGGCATTGGCGACATTCCAGAGGTTAAGAGGGGAACCCTCTACATCTGACTCCTCGATACCTCGAGCAGCATAGTATGATTCTTGATAACGCTGAATCTGAGCAGCAATGATGCGAGACACAGCAGCCATGTTGTTCCAAGCTTTGCCCGAGAGACCAATAAAAGCCTCCTCAATCAGACCACCTAGGCTGTTGTAGGGAATCGGGATACCCAAAAGTAGCGAAAGGGTCGGCACGAGATCGATCTGGTTGACAGGACGGATAGTAGCGTTGACTGGGGGCCGAACAACTTTGGAATCAATGCGACCAAAGAACGGACGCTTGGAGTACATCCAAAGAGCAGCCTCAACCTCATCGTCACTCTCACCACCGTGATCACCCTTGGAATCCATACCGTGGTCACCCATGACAATTAGAAGGGTGTCTTCATCAATCATAGCCGTGACGTTTCGAATGAACCCATCCATTTGTTGCAGCTTCGAGGCCATAGCCGGATGTTCGGGTCCATACCGATGACCAGCATGGTCAACGCCAAGAAGATGTCCAATGAGGACATCCCACTCATTCTTTTTATCTTGCAGCAAAGGAAAAATATGGTCAATGACGCCGTTGTCAACAGTGTGGAGATCCCAAACATTGAAACTGTCATAGGCACGACTGATATTGGCCTCAAAGTGATCAGGGAACAGTGCAGTCCATGTATCGTCTCCGAGGTGAGCAATGCGCTTGCCGCCAGCACGCAGCTGAGCTAGAATATTGTCCTCATCCACAGCAGTACCGGCAAAATTGCTACCAGCATCAATAAAAGTTGGAAGAGTACCAGTCATGAGACCCTTGAGACGCTGTAGAGTAGTAGTAGGGGGATCGGCAATGAAAGGCCGAAGGAAGGCATTCTGAGGCGACTTTACGGCTGTCTCATGCAGGTACGTCAGCGCATTATGGTAAATCTGAGCCGAGCTTGGGTCCTGCGGCGGAACAGTAAAATCATAACGCAAGGCATCGACCAAAACCACAACGGCCTTGTCGAACGATTTGGGATGCCAACATCCACCTTCCACGGAACCGTGACCTTTCCAAAGCGGATTTCCGGGCGCAGGTAATGATACCGGCGGTACACTGCACTCCGAGGACTCTTCCAGCACCAGGCGCGTCAAAAGAAAACCCCGGGTGAAGAGGAATATGCCAACACTATGCAGGAATAGGATCCACACCCATAAACCCGCAGTCCACCACCAACGCTTCTCATAGGCTATTCTCTTTTTATCTTTGAGGGCGTTTCTCTGGCGTTCATTTGCAGCAATTTGCGTTTTATTGACGGCGGTATTAAGTGAGGCCGCTGACAGGGTTGAGTGACCCTTCTTTGCGTCGCGCCTGTCCTTGATCTTCTTGGCCTGAGCCCATTGCTTGGCTATGACTTTATATTCGTCGGCGGACGACTTGGGATTGAAGTCGGCAGCCGGCATCACGATGAAAGTGGTCGGGGCGATTTGCAGCGGCGGTCGAGACAAGAACAAGCGAAGAAGTGCAGAAGAGCAATGAAAAAAGCACCAATTTATATAAGACCGCCGAAGAGCCCGAAGCAACCAAAAAAAATCAAAAAAAATATTTAAAAAAAAAAAAAAGACAAGGTCGAGAAAAAGTGGGTTCGGGATGGACACTCAGAGCTAGAGAAGCTCAATGAGAATGCGCAGGGGGGTGGAAGCTCCCACGAATGACGGCTCAGACGCGCATTACAGAGCGAGACAATTCAGAAGAAAGCCAATATAAAGAGCAAGCTGCAAGCTAAAGGCCGACAGAAGAGAGCAGACGCCCAGGCCTGGCCAAGCGAGAGGCAAGTCGTCTGTGTTTGGTCCTCTGGGCGTTTGGGAAGAGGACAGCTAGCTGAACGAGATGTACCCTCCAACCATGAGAAATGCAATGCAGATGGACCGTCTTACACGTGAAGATGTTAGCGAGAAAGAAAAGGAAAAGAAGAAATGAGAAAGAAAGAACACGGAAGGGATAAAAAGAAGAAGAATGGAATACCGAAATATTGAAACTGGTTGATCCAATGGCATCAGACATGACCGAGAATGGCAGCTTTGCTTCAACATCAACAGTAATTTGCCGGCGTTGTCCCGAGAATACAGCGCTTGAGGTTGCCTTTGTTGAACCAGTAAAAAATCCCAACGGCGAGCCAAAGCCCCACTGCCAAGTTTGACCCGTGTAGTTTTTCCTGATGTGAAGCTGCAAAGTTTTGACCAAGATGGAGCGGGATTGTTCAAGTCTTGCAAATTCCGGTTCCGGTCCAGAAGACAACTATTGTATCAAGAAAAGGCCCCAATGCTAGCATGTCGGTTGAAATCAATTCCGTCTGACACAAGCTCTCAGCTTTATACATAGGCAACACCATTTTCAACATATGTCGTTGATTGTGCTTCACGACACTGTCCCTTCCCATATGGCATGGTTTGTGACTTGTGGCATCAGCGCTTGCAGAACGCACGGGCCAACTTGATAGAAGCCAACAGACTATGGAAACAAGCTATACGCTGCCATTTATAGGCCCGTCAATCGCCAAGCTCTGTACCCTTGAGTTTTTTTTTTTTTTTTTGTAAGGGTATTGTTGCTAGCGTAACTACTAAGTTTGTTGCCACCACTGCATAACCCACAACTTTTGACAGCCTTCCGTTGGCATAAGCGTGACGCTCGCTGCCTTGCTTGCCCACTTCAACTTTTCTAATCCGTCATCAACCCTTCTCCATCGTCATTTTTCTTTCCCCCATTGAAATCTCATTTCATCATCCTTTCTCCCACGCTATATCTCTCACTGTTGCGCAAGCTTTTGTGTTGTCTACAGCAGTTTACGATACTTGTTGCGACCACTCGAATCTTTCATCCAACACCCCGCATTACATGCAGATTCCCTGAATCTTTTTTCTTTTCTTTTAACCAACGACCCTCCCCACCGGTCCATCTACCCGAAGCCATTGACATCCACCACCTCTGTGTATCTACATCAAACAAGCTTTAGTCGACTCTAGCGTTTGACCCGTAGTTACTTGGACTAGTCACAACATTCGAATTGATTGGCGCCGTGCTCACTACTTCTGCCCCTCCATTCTCCACTTCTTGGCGTTGATTTTGCCAACGGCCCCTCGCGTACTCAAATCGCAACCCAACGAATAATTACATAAGATCGCCAAAATGTCGGCCAACGGCCAGAACTCCTCCCAGCCCGCCGATGGCTACAACAAGACTGAGTCCGCCCCTTTGGAGCCTACTAAGGACGAAGTTGGTTGGTACTTTGTTGAGAAATACTACAACACCCTGAGCGCGTCTCCTGAGAAGCTCCATGTGAGTAAAATCGCAATCGCGATGCTGCCATCGTATAGGGCTCTACTACCTTTCAATTGCTAACTCTCATCAAGCTGTTTTACGGCAAACATTCCCAGTTTATCTATGGTGAAGAGGCCGAGCTCTCCAAGGTCATCCAGGGCCGTGCTGTAAGTACCCCCTCCCATTTTTACCCCAGATCACATCATCCATTGATGGACAAGGGCTAACTCTTTCCAACTTTTTTGTACAGGCTATTGAGGAGCGCATTCGTCAGCTCGATTTCCAGGATTGCAAGGTTCGTGTCTCAAACGTTGACTCTGTTGGCTCGTTCGACAACATTGTTATCCAGGTCATTGGCGAGACCTCCAACAAGCAGGAGGCTCCTCGCAAGTTTGTGCAAACATTCGTTTTGGCTCAGCAGGATAAGGGTTACTTCGTTCTGAACGATATCTGGCGCTTCATCACCGAGGAGGACGAGGTTGATGTCGAACAGCCCACCGAGACCGGTGAGCCTGTTCTTGAGGCACCTGCTGATGTTGAGGTCCCTGCCGCTACCGAGCCCGAACCTGTAGTTGAGGAGCCCACTTCCGCTGTTCCTGTTCCTGTTGAAGAGCCTATCCCCGAACCTGTTGCTGAGCCTGAGGTTGAAGAGCTTGTTGTTGAGGAGCCCCAGGAACCTGAACCCGAACCCGTTGAAGAGGAACCGCAGGTTCCCGAGCCTGTCAAAGAGGAGATCAAGGAAGAGGTCAAGGAGGATGAAAAGCCGGTTGCTGAGCCCGTCAAGTCCGAGGCCAAGAAGCCCACCGCCACTGCCCCCAAGGAGGAGGAGACTCCTGCCCCGCTTGCCCGCCCTGCCCCCAAGGCTCCCGAACCTGCTCCTCGCCCCGCTGCTCCTGCCGTTCCTATGACCTGGGCTAGCCGTGCCGCCGCTGCTGCTGCTGCTGCCAGCTCAAAGTCTGGTTCTGCTGCTGCTGCTGTCGCCACCCCCAAGGCTGCTGCTACCCCCACCGCCGCCGCTGCGTCCAAGGCCGCCTCCACTCCTGCTACTAAGGCTGCTCCCCAGGCTGCTGCCCCCACTTCTGCTCAACCCGGAGATGCTTCTGCAAGTGAATGGCAGACTGCTGGCAGCGACTCCAAGCGCCAGAACCGCCCTCAGTCGACTACCAATGGTTCTACCGATAAGGATACCGTCAACGCTTATGTCAAGTCTGTCAGTGATAAGGTCTCTGACAGCGATTTGAGAAATGCTCTTTCTGCCTATGGTCAGGTGACTTACTGTGACATCAACCGTACTAAGGTAAGTTCTCATCGCGGGCATAATTTTTCGTTCAATAAAAACAATTTGCTAACCAGATATAGAACTGCGCTTTCGTTGACTTTGCGAACATGGACGGTTTCAAGGCTGCTGCTAACGCTAACCCTCACATTATCAACGGCGAGTCTATCTCTATTGAGCTCCGCAAGCCCAAGAGTGGCTCTTACGGCTCCTACGGTGGCTCTGGCTACAACGGCCGTGGCGGTATGGGTCGTGGCCGTGGAGGCTTTGACGGTGGCCGTGGAAACTACGGCCGTGGTGGCTTCCGTGGTGGTCGCGGTGGTGGTGCTCCTCGTGGCCGTGGTCCTCAGGTTGCCAACGCTTAGAATACTAATCCACCTGACATCAGACGGCAGCCTCTGTCTGTATTTAAACAGAGGAGTGTTGGTGGTCTATTTCGTGAGATGCGCGATCTGTCGGCTTTGAACAGTCCGGCCTTCAAGGAAGCAAAGGACAGTCCACAATTGAAAGCCTTTATGGAGCTTTCAGTGTCACTGACAGATCAGGAACGAAATGTACTCTCCCAGAGTCCATTTTTCTCATGATAACGTATCAACAACTACAAAAACATGACAAATAATCGCGAGGTCTGCAAGAGGACACTCCATGAACCGGACACTTGGGCGAGTTACTGGATGTAATTGTGGATTTATATCCCTTCATTAGCAGCTAGTCTCGCTCTTATCGAGCGTCTGGCTCTATCTGTTTTCTCTTTCTTTTCCTCTAATGGTGCGCGCGCTTGGGACTTGATTTCACATATCTCGGGAGTCGGGTGGCGATCATTTGTTTAGCATTGCATTCACGAGGTCCTACTGCTTCTTCTGAGGGGCGTCTGGATTTTGCGTTTTATCTTGTATTTGAGCATCTTTCTTTTTTCTTTTCTTTTTTCTTTTTTTTTTTTTTCCCCGGATGGCGTGTACAATTTTGGGGTGGGATTCATATCTTGGGAGGTTTCTGGTTGGGCTTGAATTGGATCTGAGGATTGGCGCGATGGCTTCCAAAGATGTAGAATAGTGGTATAGAAATGTTGGGTTTCAACTCACGACTCAGTCAGTACCTTTACGTTACAGAATATACAAGCCATATGGACGTATAGTCCACAGAGTCAAACCCCCCCC
>MKGJ01000010.1:95518-131414 GCA_002018255.1 Bretziella fagacearum | reverse complement strand
GTTCCGTCGCTAGGGAACTTGTAAACATGGGTTCATATAGACGAGGCTGGTAAAGAAAATCCCCCCTCCCCTAATCCCCCCATCCCCCCATCCCCCCATGAGTCCACATCCCGTCCCATGACCACCACCCCGCCAAACACAGCATCATGGCTACCATCTCCAGCACTTTCCTCATAAGAAGAAAGATGCTTGCCGTCTTTGGGTTATTACTCCTCCTTCCCATGATAGCTCTGGCTTGCTTCATCGCCATCTTCTACCTCTACCGTTCCTTCTTCTGGGGCAGCCACGTCCCTGGCGTCACAAAAAGTGAAGCTGTCAACAAATTCTGTCTCCGGATGTGTGCCAAGCTCCTTGAACTCTTTATGCTCTTCTCCTTGACCACCATGATTGTCACCTTGACTCGCATACACCTTCTCCACCGCCGCCCTGAAAACCAATCTCTCCGCCTCTCTGTTCTCACCCTTCCCCTTCGCTTCGGTGACCCCTTATTTCTCATCTCCTCCGGCTTCTGGAACGTCTGGCGTCACAGCTCCGTACACATTTGGAAACGTGCCGTCTTTTGGTTCGTTGTTCTCATCTGCTACCTCCTCGTCTTTTTTGTTGCTGCTCCGCTCGGTGCCTCCCTATTCATCCCTGAACTTGACTGGTGGCGAGCCGGCGGTCTCCGCTGGTATGTCAGTGCCACCGACGCCGAACTGTTCCCCAAGACCGTCACTAATGCCTACTACCCGCCGTCATCCTCTTGTAATATCGCCGGTGTCCGGGAATGTCCCTCGGCAAAACTGGGAACTCCTTCGGGATCAGCTGGGGGTTTCTGGGAAGCAGGCGTGGCCGGTGGTCTTGCCGATGGCGGAGGAACTACTTGTGGGCATGCACGGATGGCGGCGGGGAGATGTCAAGGCTTTGGAGGATCGGGAGGTGGATTATTTGGATTTGGAGGCGTTGGGATTGAAGGGGAAGAGATCGTGGGCGATGATGCCGGGGTTTGCGGGATCGGCAAAGCAATAGTGGGAACTGTTGGAGTCGCCGGACGCACAGATAGAGTGGCGGTGGATGCGGTTTCGGAATGCGTCGGATCAGACGTATGAGGGAGTGATGAGATTTGCGTTGATTTAGACGGAGTGTGAAAGTTGGCAGTATTATGGAAACCAGGGGAACTTGACTTTACCGGCGGAGAAGTTGACTGATTTGAAGCTGTTGGATAATTGGTATACGAATACATCTCAGGCAAAGACTCGGCCATGGTCTGACTGGTATGTGAATACGGGCCTTGGAGGCCAAAAACAGTTGGTTACGCTAATTGCACTGCCGAAAAATGGGTCAGGTGTTACAGTTCTTACCTGCACTAGCAACGGCATATGGCTTGATGGTCCCGCCAGTTACAACCACGAGCAAAAAATGTTTCCTGATCATGCCAGCAATTATAACGATTATCAAGGTCGTGGACCCGCGGTCAATACCGAATCATTTGTTATAGAAGACATATTTGCCAGGACTTACCTCAATCCTACCATTGAAAACACCACCACCACCGTCATGGATCAACTTCTCTTGCGCGCTGGTCTAATCAAAGACATTGAGGGTTCCAATTATACGACAACCCCCTATACTGGAAATGGCACTGAGTACATTGAACTTTCGCTTAGTGCCTTATATGTTAACGCAGTGTCTCTTGGTAGCGTTGACCTGAAGATTAACGAATCCAATGCCTTTAACAACACCGGCCAGACTCGCTCGCCCTCTTGCCATGCGCGAAAAGCTTGAACACGCACTCCCAAAAAAAAAAAAGGGTTTGGCTTGGTCGAGGAATACCAAAACATCAACATTTCTGCGATTTCCAACCTTTATAGTGTTGATGGCCGTGGCTTCATCTACGGCTATGCCTATAACGGTCAAAGCCTTGATCAAAAGGGCATCATCGGAGGGCTCTTTTTGTACTTGGGGATTCTAGTGGGATTCCTTTTTTTACATGATCATTTGGCGTTATGTCTCCATTTCTTGTTCTGGCATTGATGAGCTGATGAAGCTGTCGTTGGGGTCTCCGCCGCCAGAAGATGACGTCGACTTTGAGAAAGATCAGTTTATTGTGAGGAACTTGGATGGACGGTTGGTTTTGATCAAGGATGACCTTGATATGAGCCGTCGGAACATGGGCGAGCGCGATAATGTGATGCCTTTTGAAGCGAGGGTTGTTTACAGTGATTGTCAGCATGTCAAGACAAAGGGAACAAAGAAGCAGTAGTTAGGTGCCTGCTCTTTAGGGAAGAAATGGGAGCAGAGGATTTAGTTGGAAAGACACTAAGACAATTCAAGGTTTCACAAAGTGGATACTAACATAAGAGTTGTGGGAAATTGATAGCATCAATAAGATTGAATTACTGTTTGAATATGCCAATATATATTATAGTTTTGTTATTTGCAATTTTGATAAATGCATATTTTTATATCCAACTTAGGGTTGAAAGTGGACACACAGGTAACGAATTGCCGTCAGCCCTGAAATGACGTGGTGTGAATGGCGTACTGACTGGTGTAATCATTGAGATCAATCAAGGTTAAGACTTGGCATCAAGACGACACACAACACTAGCACATGTACATATGCAGGTACGTCTAACTTGCATATGAACCGTAAAGTGTCACTCACAAGATCTCTGGTAGCATATTGTCAGACAAGGCACAAGCCGTCCGATTATGTCCTATTTCATCATCATCCTTCCACTAAACCAGACCTTACCCATCCAAGTTGCCTGGATGAAACCACAAGGCTTTCACTAAGAGGCAATCTCATTTGCCTAGGTACTACAGTGGGTTGGATTACGTGAATATAGAAACACGGCTTGCCTGGCATGATTCCAAGACTTATACACTTTTGGGTAGATGAGAGGTGTGACCAGAGGAGACGAGATAAACAGACGGCCGTGTCCAAGATGTCATTACTGGAGATATCTTCGCTTTGTAATGCTATGTTGTCTTTATCTAACTTCCCATAATTTTCTTCGATTCCGTTGTCATTTACGCTCGCCAAAGTAATTTTACTATTGATAAGAACATGCCCGACTACATCTTTCCCAAGGAACTCAGACACTATATCCCAGACTTGGCTCTTTCGAAAGTCAAATTGTCCCTTTGGGAACGGATGGAACAAGGCACCTCTACCTTGAATCAGACTACAACCGTCAGCAGTTCTCGCCTGGCCTCGGTTTTCAACATGTTTTATTTGAATTCCGTCATCAGGACATACCCCGGCTTCGACATTGCCTCTGGCTTCGTTGGAGATCATACACCATCAAACCAAAAGTACCTGCAAATTTTGAGATTGAAGCAAAAGCCAGCATTTACGGTTTTGCTAACTGCATGAAAGATAAGACCAAGATCTTTGTAATCTATGGTCTCTTTTTTTACACTTTTTTTCTTGCTCTGTTTGCACTGTACGTGATTTTCACAGGTAACCTAGCTTTGGCGTAGTCGAGTATCAACGACTTGATTAAGTTGGCGTTGATTCCACCGAAGCCTACTACTGCCGGTGCTAGGGGTGGTGTGAAGAAGTTGGATGAAATGGCGTTTCATCTCAAGGATGTCGCGGGTAGATTGGTCTTGATTGCGAGGGGGCCTCGGTAGATGGCATGAGGTCACAAAAAATCAGTATTATTAGTAGGGCGATTGGGTCATACAGACACTTAGTTGGCATATTAATCTATGTCTTGGTCAAGTAACTCTGTATTTGATAAATCAAGGTAATGATGTCGTTGCTTAACTCATACTCATTAGTCAAGTTGCATAAATGATAAGCTTCCTTCCTTATTCATCATTTTCACATTACACAGACCCACTACTTTACGATACAAGTCAATATATGCAACTACCCTCTTTTTATAATGACTAAACCACATACTACCGGACTAATCTAACTCCATAGCATTACCTTTGGACCCACCTGTTCGTGATGCCTCAAAAGCAACTTGCTTCTCCTTCACCTTGGCCACCTCACTCTCCACTAACGCATTCGGCCTCTGCTCCCCACTAACCTCCTCCAACAACCGCACATCATCCCACCGCGTCGTCAACTCCCTAAACTGCTCACTCATCTTATTGACCGCATTCGGCTTAACCTTCACCGCCTTCCCCTTTTCCTTTTCCTTCCTCTCTATATCCTCCTCCTCCGCAGCCGCCACTAGCGCATTCACACCATTGCGCAACGGCAATAGTGTCTCCTCATATGCATCCCACGACTCATCCGCATTCTCATCCAAATACGTCAACTTCCGCCATCTCTCCGCCTGTACTGCGCGCAGACGGTCCGCCATGGTCTCGGTAACGATAGCATCGCCGTCGTCGGCTGTCTTGACAGTCATATGAATAGCGCGAGCGGCTCCAGCACCACCAACGGCGGCTCCGGCTGTGGCGGTAGACCCAGAAGAATCTTTGGCAGAAGATTGGGCGGCGGCTTTGTCGAGTTGGGCGAGGGCATCGACGTGATGAAGTTGTGGGCGAAGATGGACGAAAGAGTTGACGGGTGTAAAGTGGATTTCGTCTATCAGAGAAGAAAACAGTCAATTCTTGTGATTCTAATGCAGGCGAGCAGATTATCATCAAACGGATATATGCCCTATAAAATCAAACACTTACCATCTTGGAATGCGCCCACCATGTACGTCACCGGCTTCCCACTCGGCTCCTGCCCACCCAGCGTCTGCATATGCAAAACCCTCCCCCTCCTCGCCTCCTCCGCCCAATCCCCCCCACTCCTCATCAAATCCTCTTTCCTCTTCCCCGGCCCCGTCGCCCTCGTCGGCGGCGCACCAACCCCAAAGCCACCAGCCAACCCATGGCTGCCACCACCCTTAACCGCCTGACTCTCCGAAAGCACCTTTCCATATTGCATACCGCGGTCGCGATTGTAGCTATCCATGGTGTTTAGTGGGAGGTCGACTTCAACCATGCCGGTGTTGCCTTTGACGCGCATTTCGGCGGGGGCGGAATCAAAGGGACGGCCGTCGGGGGAACGGCGATTTAGTTGTTGGAGGATGAGGAGCTGTTGATTGGGGGGAAGAGCGGGGTTGATGAAGATGTCGTAGGTTGCGACAATGGGGTCGTCGTCTTCTTGAGTGGGCGACATTGAAATTTTTTTTGCGGGGATGCGTGAATCGAGGTTGTAGATTAAGAACGGACCGAGGGTAGTCAAAGAAACGTATGCGATAGTAATGACAAGCTACAAATTGGGTCAAATAAGTTTGCAATAATGTCCAGACCAAGTTTTTTGATAAAGTGACGTTGTCCGCAGCCAGCCTCTTTCGCGACCGCATCCAGAAAGGTAATTACGCTTTTAGTAACTCTGAATTTTTAAGTGGGGCATATCGATAAGAATTATTTCACCAAGAGCCACCATATAACCACAGACGATCGACGTTACTTGTCACTTGTCACTATCTTTAAACCTATCAATATTTTTCCCAAGTCTTATTTCTATTTAATCAAACTTTTTTTTTTAAAAAAGGTCCCATCATTATCCAATATGCCCAAGATCAAAAACTTCACTCACAACGTCCATAACGACGACATCGACGCCCCCACAGCCCTCGAACCAAACCAGACCATCGCCAGAATCCTCAAAGTCGTCAGTTCCAACAACTGGGAGTGCCAACTCCCCAACAAAAAGACCATACTCGTCCAATTGAATGCAAAGTTCCACAACAAAGTCTGGGTTCGCCGCAGCGGCTTCGTGCTAATCAAGGTGTTCCCTACGGAAGAGGTGACGACAAAAGTCAAGGGACAGATCGTCAATGTAGTATTGGACGAGAAGAGATGGCGGAAAATGTCCTACTGGTACGTGCATACATGGTTGAAATGTAGACGGTCACCTTGTACTAATCAGCTGTGAATGTTAGGCCCAAGGAGTTCCCGGCAATCAGCTACTACAGCGATAGCGAGGATGAAGAATCAAACATGGGGAAGATGCCTCCCAGTGATTCCGAGGACGAGTAATATGATACCAAAAAAGAAACAAGATTTGCCCTTTTTACGAGACCCAGACTACAATACCAAAGTCAAGATAGACCGAATATATATATATATATAATGGTTCCTTATATGCACCCACACGACACGAACAGCGTCTGAATACCATATGAGACTGGCATCCCGCAGTCGGTTAAACCCTCAAGGTCTACTTTGTCTTTTTCAAATCATCAACTTCGACGCACACTGCTGGAACCAACGGCGTCTCAACCTTCTTCTTAAAGACCATTCGATCTGTAAAGAGCAACGCCGCCACCACAACCGCCGAACTAATCGATGTGCTCGGGAAAACATTCCACGCCCACTCCTGTATCGCCCAAACCACGGCAATCAATGCCGGGTGCACATCCGCATGCCACAATAGTAATGGCGTCGTCCACGCAATATAAACATAGAACTGGTAATGCAACGACCGCGCAAACAGCATACCCGCGTTCATTGACGTCAGTATTGTCGTCGCAATAAATCTCTCATTTACACGCGCGGCAATTATCCCTTCCTCACGCTTAGTATACGGAACTTGAAAGGCCAAGATGCTCAAAGCCAACTTGGGGAAGGGGACCTTGGCCGGCTCCATCCAATGGTGATGCATAAACAAGAGAATGTTCAAAATGAAGCATCCCATGAGGAAATACGCCAGGTACGTGCTCAGGAAAACCTCCTCTGGTAGGAAACGCATGTTGACGGTCCACTTGTACTTGAAAACACGCGACAGCTCAAACGCCCGTCCCATGTATGCGCCCACATTCGCCTTCAAAAACGGCACGGCAATTGCCACGTGACATTGAACCATTAGCATAGCCAACCGGATAGCCCGCGGAAGTCCGGTGCCCAGGAAAAGAACAACGGCGACACCAGGCAGGGCAGTCAGCAATGTCATCTTGACGCCCAGACCTAGCGCATACGACAAGGTACCCAGCGACCACAGCCGGTGCTGGAACATGAAGATGGCCAACCATAGGAAGAAAATGGCAAAGCAATCGTTGAAGCAGCGTAGTACAAAGATGCTGTGGATGCGCTTGGATAGCACAAGTAGTGGCATGATGTAGGGCGGGACGCCAGTGTTCCGGTAGCAGGCCATGACGACAGCAAGGGTGAGCATGTAGAGGACGGCGAAGAGCTTCTGGGCGAGCAGGATGTTAGTTCCGCAGTTAGTTAGGTAGTAGAGTCCGGTGTAGATCCAGACATGGAAGGCAGGGTAGACGAGCGGGCCGGTGCCGCCTTTGATTTCGGTGTATGTGTGTTCGCCGTCGACTATTTGTTGGATTTGTTCCATGTATGCTTTCCAGTCGATTTCGGTGTCTAGAGACCACAAGGGCGTTAGTCAGTTGATGTAGAATGAATGGCTAAGTGGTCATGTCTGTCTTACAGGCGACCTTCCAGATGACAAGACCGCAGAGGACGGCATCAAAAGCCCAAAGAAGGAAAAGGGACAGCTTGCTTAACTGGTGTCGGCCATTGGCAATGTCCAGGGCAATGCCAAAGAGCGCCGGCGACTGCGCCGGCGCATTCTTGCTAGAGGGCGCCATGGCGACAAAGTGAGAGAGAAATTAAATCAGCCAAAGGAATGTAAACAGTTCAAGATCAAGAAGCCATTTCTGGAGTAAGAAGCATTAGAATTGTATTATAGTGAATTTCATAAGAGGTGTGTTGCTTGCGATTGTAGCCCTGTTCAAGCATGTGAACACGAAACGAAGGCGCAAATGTTACGCCACATATACTGCCGTTAGTGTGGCGTACATACGCCACATTGGCTATACCCGCATAAGTCACTGCCCCTTCACAATAGCCTCAACCAGCTCAACCACATTATTTGCACAGCCGTAACTCGTCTGGTATCCATAACCTCCATGTCCATAGTTATGCACAATTTCCACCTTACGCCCCTCAACCTCAATAGTCTCCTTCTCCAATCTAACACCCCCCTTCCGAACCGGCCGCAACCCCACGCCATGTCTCACCACATCCAAGGCCTCAATACCCTTTCCATGAGTCAGCCCCGGAGCAAACTCAATCGCTCTCTTCATGATTCTAGTCGCAATATTGGGATCCGGTTGACTATCCCAATTCCCCAAATCATACGTCCCACCCAGGATTGTCCCGCCCCCCGCCGCTCTCTGCATCAAATAAAAGACCTCCGCATCACCATCATCCGTCCCACTAGAAACCGCCATCGGCGTCGCCTCATTCGCCACCAAAACAGTCTGTCCGCGCGCCGGGATCATCATTTCGTCCATGACACCCCCCAACTTTAACGAAGAGAGCCCCGTAGCGTTCACAATGATGCTGGCCGTCCCTGAAGAATGCAGAGCGGGTGTATCGGCAATGTGTGAAAGGGTGGCCCGGCGGAAGGTGACACCATGGGCAAGGCAGCGGGATTGGAGCCAGGGGAGGTAGATTTGGACGTTGATGCAGACGGAGCCGAATTCACAGCCGGAGTCGTGGCCGGCGGGGACTTCGGCGGGAGTCAAGGGACGGAAGTCATCGAAAAGGTCTTTGAACCACGGGTCGGTGTCAAATAGGGCATCATAAGTGACTTTTCCATTGGGTCCGAGGTCCTTGTGGCGGCGGTAAATATGGGTTTCTAGTCAAATGGTTAGTGTGAAGATAAGAAAAAGGGGGGAAAGAGGGGATGATTATTGGGTGAATATACTCTGGAAATGAATGCCTGCAGAGGGATCTGCTGCAGCCAGACGTTGCAGCTCGGGCCAAGTTTCCCGTTCCCAGCGACTGCCGGGGGGTTCCGACATGCTACACAAACGTTAGTGATTCACAGGGTGACAAGTAATGGATGCTCTCGACTTACGGCATTAGGTTTGCTCCAGCCCACGGGGATGCATAGTCAATGTGAAAGTCACCGGGCATGTGCTTCGCCACGACGGTGACATTGTTTATAGGGTTCTTGGCCAACAAAAAGGCGGACGTCAACCCAACGACTCCGGCGCTGGTCCGGGGTTAGCTTTATCCTTGATATAAGATTTGGGGTGTTGGAGAAAGGTAATAGCATACCCGACGACAACGATATTCGTGTTCTGAGACATTGCTTTTGTTCTGTCAGTGAGAAATTTCGGCGTATTCTGTTTGACTAGTATCAGTTGGGCCAATCGATAATGTTGATCATTGGTGTATTTTGTGTCCTTGAATGTTATTTATATTCAGATATCTGGAGATATCTGGAGATATCCATTGCGCCATTTTACAATGGGCGCTAATCCCGTATGCCGCCGCGGCAATCTCTCTAAAAGCTTAGCTTCCCTATAAGCTCTAGTTAAACCAGATGACTACCGCTGACTTTGCGCTGACTTTGGGCTTGCCCGGTTGATATGTAAGACTGTCATGGTGTGGATAATCTCATGTCTGCGGCGTCTGTATTGGTTAAAATATGTGTACAGTATGTATATGAATTACATATTTGGTCGAATGACTACAACCTGATCTTAGTATAATATCTTTTCCGCGGTCCGCGGGGCACTAGGGCTTGTGGTGTTGGAGGAATAGGAAGATTAGAAACCCAAGTCACATGACTTTAAGACAAACCCTAGGTCTCTGTGGATGGCTAGATTTCTCTTTCCTATTTCGTCAATGACACCGTTACTCCTGAATCGTGCCTTTATAGCCACCTATAAACTAGGGTTCGATAACGGTGACTTTCTCGGGATATTATATTATCTCTTTTGGTCTGTTTTGTTTTTGCCTTTACGTTTCGATACTGCTCGATATCAGCAACTTTTAGTTCTTTGACTCAAACTGTTGTTTACATTGAGCTTGTGGTATCCTTTTATGATGGGTTACATCCGTCTTCGCATCGACATCGACGTCACACCTCTCCAATTCCCCCCAAAAAGATTCATTATATAGTTCACTACTTTATCTTTGGCCATACCAAAGAACTCGTAAAACGGAAAGGATGTTACCCCAACCACACTCGCCCAATAATCTGCACGGTACCCCGTGAACCGACATAACCCAGACCAACGAGATTGCTGATAGATATGCTTAGTCAATCCTGCAGTACTTTGCAGTATATCCTGGTATCTTGAACCTGGGCTTTCGTCCTTTGGTTCAACTATAGGACATTGGGAAGGGCCGCTGGAGATCTGGCTTTCCGGCCTTGTGCTCTCCCCGCCCCCGATTCCGTATGAAATGCATGCAGTAACTATAAGCCCAATTTGTATACCATTCATGCATCTGTTATCAGTCTGTACTTTTTTCATTGTCTATTTCTCCTTAGCATGTGCTCTCTCATGCATTACATGTCCACCCCGTGCCTTGTGGTGGTGATACCGGCTCCCGGACCGCATATCATCGGCTCGTCGGCGGCATAAATTCCCCAACGTCAGTCATCGGGTTGCCCACACTCGGAGATATCTGATGGGCACTTACCAAAGCATTTGAATAATCTTCTCCTTTATTTCAGTAATCATCGCCTCGCCCTCTCTTTGTTGGTCCCGTCTCATCAAGGGATGTAATTTGATAAAGACGAAGCAACACAACAACAAAGGTTCTACATATGTTAGGATGCTGTTACGGGCCTAGGTTGAGACTTTCCTTTCTAGAAGAAAGCTGGTTCCTCCTTTTATGCATGGATTCGGAACGTAAAATTACCCTCGATACTTGGACCTTTTTTTCTTTCTCTTTTCTATTCTTTGAAAATGGTACTTTTATACATCAAAACTTTAGCTAAACAACAAGCCCTATCTGTCGTCCATTACTTGATGAACCATTTTAGGGGAAAATGTCAACGCAGCCTGTGACTAACTTCAAGCTTGCAACATGCATGGCATAGGCTATGGGTAAGCCATGCCGAGAAGAGCTTATCCTCGTCGGTCATTTGACTTGGGAGGAGGAGGAGGGAAGAGAGGTTCACTGATGTTTGGCGTAATGGCAGAAACAGAAACGGGATAACAATGCTTTCTATTAGGTCAGTTACCTTGTATGTAACGAGGTCGTGCTACTGCTACTGCTAACCATATCTCGGGTTCCATGATATCACTTGTCATATCTTCATCCTTCCACCACTTGCCAACCTATCTGTAATTTGTACCTACTTTCCCATTCCCTCGTGGCATTCCAGCCAAACAATACAATACACTATCTATCACCAACTCATTTCTGCTGTGTGCGACAAGGGAAGGCCATGGCGATTTGGATTGCATCTGTGCCATGCGCCGGGAAAAGTGTCAATAGACTTATGGCACCATATCCCTGAACCTGTTCTAGTAGTTACGGTTTTTCGCGATGTCTGTTTTATATTTTCCCAATATTGTTATTTTTTATTTGTTATTTAGTTTGTGCCATTTCTTTGCCTTTTAGGCCCAATAAGGCTTGATTTCCTTTTATTAGCATTTTTATTTTATTTCTGACTTGTTAGCTTAATTAACTCCAAAGAACAAACGTTCTAGTTCTGACCCCACGGAAGACATCGGCCACCGGCTTAATTTGGACGGTTCTTTACAATGCTTTCAAAAGCCATCTCTAGCTTTGATTTCTCTCCAAGAGCTCACTATCCCCCTCTGTTTATTATGGCTTAGATGTGAATAATAACCCCCTTTTTTCTTCTAAAAGTTTATTTTTGTTTTTTATATTCAAAGCTTTATCAATCTTAGAAATCTGGAGGTTTCTTATCTGATATCTTTGTTTGAACAACGAAGTAACTACCTTGATTATCTCGTCTAGACACGTGCTTGACAATACGAGGAAGGACTCTCTCTTTTTGGCAGGCAAGATAATTCCAAACGATTCCTCATATTTTGACCTTTTTTTTTTAACCACAAATATCATCTTTTATCCATCTTTCGGATCCTTAAGTTCCAGCCTTGACTGACTCCAAACTCTGTCCTTGTTATATCATCATCACGTGTCCAAGACTTAGGGTTCCTGTATCGACTTACATACCCATCATCATCATCATCATCATCATCACAACTATAACCTTCACCATGACCGCCGACACCAACGACAAAAACTCCTCAAATTCCTACATCATCGCCCGCCCCCCATATTCCCCCCCAACAACCCCAACCCTCGTCCTCTCCCATCCAACCCCCTCCGAATGCTCCCACATCTACCAACTAACCTCCCACGACTGGGGCTCCGCCCTCCCCACCCGTGAACAATACGTCCAACGTGAGAAATTCCTCACCTACCTCCCCCTCGCCCAACGCGGCTCCGCCCGCCAATGGATCCTCACCACTGCCGATGCCCCCGGCCGCCGCGACATACTAACATCCTGTGATACCCTCCGGCGGCGCGGCCTCGTCGCACACGTCGACGGCGCCGTCGACGAGGTTGAGGTCCAGGCTATCGGCGCAGTGTATACCGATAGTCAGTTCCGGGGACGCGGATACGCACGACGGCTGATGGAGATGCTCCAAGCTGAATTCGAGCAACCGGCAAGCACCAGCAGGCACACAACCCCGGGGTTCTCAGTCTTGTACTCTGACATTGGGAAAAGCTACTACGCCAAGATGGGCTGGAAAGTCCACGATAGCCGACACGTTGAAATCCAACCATCAGCCACCGGCCTACCAGTCGTAAATTCCACTAGCTCATCAACTCAGCTACCCGCCGTGACTGCCCAGCCACTGCGTATGCATGACCTCGCCGAATTGTGCGTTATCGACGAAGCCATCCTCCGCCGCTCTCTTTCCTCTGCCCGGACGCTTGCTGTCGCTTTAATCCCCGACTATGACACCATGCTCTGGCACCACCTTCGGGAAGACTTCATGACAACCGCCATCCTCTCTCGTAGCCCCTCCATCCGTGGTGCCATTGCGGGATCACCAGGTCGCCGGGTGTGGGCTGTATGGGTCCGGAGTTTTTATTCAGGGAGTACTGATCCATCGGGCAACACAATGCATATCCTACGGGTGGCGTTTGAAGATCCAGAGAGGATTGGGGCTGAAGAGTTGGCGGCGGGGTTGAGAGCCATTTTGGATTTGGCAGTGAGGGAGGCTGCGGACTGGGTGACTTCTTCGGTGCAAATGTGGAACCCTTCAGAGAAGGTGACGGAGGCGTTGCGGAGGGCGGATATTGAATTTGTAGAGATTGACCGGGAGCAGTCGAGTATTCCGAGTGTCATGATGCATGGAGACTTTGAGGACAAAGAGCCTGGTCTGTGGGTGGCGAATGAGAAGTTTGGATGGTACTAGAGCACGCGGAGAGAGACACTGACATTTTATTTTTGTTTTTACGAGTCACGAACATCAACACTCTGCCTTTTTTTAATACTGCGGACTTGATCTGATTTTAAATATCTGGATATCTTTGGTCATTACGATGGGTACTTAGTCGTTTAGTAGTAGTATGGAAAGTCGGTCTGAAAGGAACAGCAGACCCAGCAAGACGACAATAGACGGGACCCGTCATGGCAATCATCTGCCTCCGGACTCCCCCGACCGCCCTCTATTAATCAACATTGCGTATATCTTTTCTTTCTACTCTCCCTTGTATGGTATATTCCCAAATCATAGTAGTCTTCCCTCACTCATTTACACGTTATACGTGACATGTATATGCAATTGCTTCTCCTCTTGTCCCTTCTCCCCGCCCCCCCCCCCCCCAAATTCAAATTTTCATTCTCTTTAATGGCCGTGACCATCATCCTTTGGCATCTCAGGATCCAGCTTAATCAACGTGTCAATACGCATAATGCTGATGCAGGCCTCAACGGCTGACTTGAACTGTCGAATCTTGGAAACATTGGGTTCCAGGACACCAGCCTTGAACGAGTCAACAACCTTGCCCTTGGATAGGTCCAACCCGTAGTTCTTGTACGCCTTCTTGCGAGCCGCCGTCTTCTCGTCATCCTGCGCGTCGCCTTCGGGCGCCCGCTGTGAAATAGCGTGTCTAGAACGAAGCTGAGCCACCAGCTCGGAAGAATCCTTGGCCGCGTTGATGGCCAGAGTCTTGGGAATCACTAAAAGAGCCTGAGCAAACTCACCAATGGCAAGTTGCTCACGCGAGCCAACAGTGCCAGCGTACTCTTCTAGGTACATGTGTAGAGCAGTCTCAACAGCTCCACCACCGGGAACAACAGCACCACTCTCCAAGGCACGCTTGACGGCGCAAAGAGAATCGTGAACTGAGCGCTCCATCTCGTCGAGTTGGAAATCGTTGGGGCCACGTAGGATGATTGACGCAGAACTCTGAGCCTTGGTACCCTTGATCAAGATGCACTCATCATCTGAGATGCGCTCCTGAACAACCTCCTCGGCCGAACCCAGGTACGACGCCTCAAACTTTTCGTCACCGTTGAGGTCGGATAGAGTGCTGAGAAGAGTGGCACCGGTAGCCTTGGCAATCCGGCGTAGATCCTCCTTCTTGCAACGGCGCACAGCCATAGCACCACGCTCAATGAACATCTTCAAGCACAAATCATCGATACCCTTGGTGGTCAGAATGACATTGGCACCAGACTTGAGGATCATCTCCACACGCTCCATGACCATACCCGCCTCGCGGGCACGGATCTGCTCCAGCTGCTGCGGGTCGTCGACGGTGATCTGAACACCAAGCTTCATGCGCTCCTTTTGGAGGTTCATGTCTAAAACGGCAATCTTGGCATCTTGTATTCTGGTGACCATGGCTTGAGAGGCAACAGTACAATTGAGAGCGTAACCCTTGACCAGGACAGACTCCTTGGTGCCTTTGCCGTGGGCCTTGAGAATGTTGACGGCCTTGACAGGGGCCTTGATCTCGTTCTTGGAAGTTACGGTTTTGACAGCTAGCATGGCGTCGACAGCCATGTTGGCAAAGAAGTCTCCGTCGGCACCAATGATCTTGGAGGACATGGAGGTCTTGGCAATGTTGAGGAGGGGCTCGCGGCCGAGGGCGTCAACCTTGACGCTAATGTTCTCATTCATGTACTTGATGGCCTCGCGGATGGCCAGACGGTAGCCAGTGATGATGGTAGTTGGGTGTATCCGGTTCTTCATGAGCTCGTTGGCACGACGTAGCAGCTCAGCAGCAACTAGAACGACCGAGGTAGTACCGTCACCAACCTCTTTGTCCTGCTGATGAGCGAGGTCGACGAGAATCTTGCCGGCGGGGTGCTCGACGTCGAGAAGGGAAAGAATGGTGGCACCGTCATTGGTAACAGTAACATCCTGTATGGAGGGAACAATCGCTATTAGCTTCTGCTTGTTTCTAGTCGTATATATATGTATGGAGGGGTTGAGATCACAAGCCAAAACAATAGTGTCGTGAGTGGGCTGGCAAATCATGTGCCGGATCATCGAAAGGGGGAGGGGGATTGGGGAGGGCAACATACACCAATGTCGTCAACCATCATCTTATCTAGACCACTAGGGCCAAACGAACTCTTCACTACATTGGCAATGGCCTGGGTAGCGGCGACTAAAAATCATCACGACAAGGCGTTAGTATAAGAAAGCTTTTGGAGGGGCAAATAGCCCATGTGCCACAGCGTGCCTGCTCACCATTCTGGTCGCGAATGTCACCGCCGGAAATCTTCTGGCCGCCCAGAAACAGGGTGCCGTTCCCGGACTGCTCGAAAAGGGAGCCCATGATGATGACAAGACTCTGAGTGGCAAATGAAGGGAAAGAAAAGACGAAAAAAAAAAAAAGAACCGAATTAAAGTAACGCGGCCGAAGAAATCAAAAGAAAAGAACAGAAAAAAAAGTCGTCATGGTAGAACATAGACGAACACGTTCAGAATGGGCTCAAAGAGCAAGATGTTGCTTCTGTCAGCTTCTTTTTGGCGTAACGTAGGTTCCTTCTTCTCTCCAGCTGCCAGACAGTTGTGAAATATCTGCTTTGCTATTGCTTGGTAACTACTGCTTTTTCCTTACAAAAAGCGGGTTAGTTGGTCTCCTTCTCAGGTTCTTCAGGGACCTGATGACAGAAAGACCACAGCTAAGTTAGTGGCCAAACCAACGCTAAAAGAAGCCGCTGTCTCAGGGGAAGGACATACTAACAACATGTAACAATTTTCAATCTAGCTACTAACGTTTCTGTCCCCTCTTCAGGCTTCTCCTTATACTTGACGGGGTCCGTTTGTGCCCTATGTGATGCCCTATGTTCCTGAACTGGCGATTTGGCTTACTAACTTTTGAACTTCTCACTCAAATCACGGCGGGGGGAGGGGATACTGCCATGGTCCGTGCACCTTTGAAGCTCCTTCCCCTGCCTTGCAATTGCTGCACAACTCCCCGGCAACTGCAACCTGATAAGAATTCCGATAAGAGGGGCTTCAGTTACCCCTCTAAAAAATGCGCGCGCCACCTCACAGCGCCACACACATTAGCAACCACATGCTCCAGCGCCAGATACAAGCAAAAAAAAAAAAAAGAAGCAGATTATGTCTGACTCTTTTCCTTTTGGCGGTTATGAGAAAAGGAACAACGGCTTTACTGCTAATGAGGGGCACAATTTGTGTGGTTTCACAAGCTCAGGAATCTATCTTTTGGGTTTGACTCACGGTCTCTGTCTATTGTTGGATTCTTTGATGTCTTCTTTTTCGTAGTTGCTAAACTAGGTTTGTGTGTCTATTATTCCCAAATCCTCGTTGCTGTTGCATTTTAGCCTGTGTTTCCTTCTGCACCTTTGATTTTTCTTTATTTGGCTTATTTCTTTTTGATTTTCAAAGTAGGGGAAAAGAAAAAGGCCGTGCCCCTCCCTCACCTTGTTCATTTGTGCCTTTTTGTGCCCATTTTCTCATCTCGACTAACCCCGAACTCGTGATCACCACCCACTCACCATGGCCGACTCAGCTCCCGCCGCTGCTGTCCCTCCTACCGCGGATGCGCCCGCTGAGGGTCCCTCTAAAAGCGCCCTGAAGAAGGCCGAGAAGGAGGCCCGTCTCGCTGCCCAAAAGGCCGAAAAAGCTGCCAAGAAGAAGAATCAGCCCGTTGTCCCCGTCGCCAAGAAGACCGACGACATTATTGGTATCACCGTCAAGAAGTCAGAAAACTTCTCTCAATGGTACCAGGAGGTTGTGCTCAAGGCGGAGATGATTGAGTACTACACCGAGATTTCGGGTTTCTTCATCCTGCGTCCCGCCTCCATGTTTGTCTGGAACACCATCCGCAAGTGGTTCCAGGATCGCATCGAGCTCATGGGTGTTGAGGAGACCAGCTTCCCCATGTTCCTGTCACAAAAGTCATTTGAGCGCGAAAAGGACCACGTCGAGGGCTTCGCTCCCGAGTTGGCTTGGGTTACCAAGGCGTAAGTTGCACGGCCTATAAATCTTATCCTATTCCGGAGTCAAATGCATGCGATCTCTGACGCTAACCATCTTTGATCAATGATAGTGGCGACAAGGAGCTCGAGGTCCCCGTTGCCGTCCGTCCTACCTCAGAGGCCGTCATGTACCCCTATTACTCCAAGTGGATCCGCTCTCACCGTGATCTTCCCCTCCGTCTGAACCAGTGGAACTCCGTCGTCCGTTGGGAGGCTAAGCAGACTACCCCCTTCTTACGTGCCCGTGAGTTCATGTGGCAAGAGGGTCACACTGCCCATCTTACTGAGGAGTCGGCTGGCAAAGAGGTTTTGGAGATCCTGGAACTGTATGCTGGTGTCTACGAGCAACTTCTGGCTGTCCCCGTCGTCCGTGGTCGCAAGACTGAGAACGAGAAGTTTGCTGGTGGTTTCTACACTACCACCGTCGAGGGTTACATTCCGTCCAATGGCCGTGGTATCCAGGGTGCTACTTCCCACTGCCTGGGTCAGAACTTCTCCAAGATGTTCGACATCACTGTTGAGGACCCCTCCAACAAGGGCTCGCACATTCACGTCTGGCAAAACTCATGGGGTCTGTCGACCCGTGTCATTGGTGTCATGGTCATGATTCACGGTGACGACAAGGGTCTCGTCATGCCCCCGCGCATCTCTCGCACTCAGGTCGTCCTGATCCCCGTCGGCATCAACAAGAACACCACTCCCGAAGAGCGCAAGAAGCACGAGGAGGACCTTGACGCCATGGAGTCTGAGCTCAAGAAGGCTGGTATCCGCACCGAGTCCGACTGGCGCGAGGGCTACACTCCCGCCTGGAAGTTCAACGATTGGGAGCTCAAGGGTGTCCCTTTGCGTCTAGAGTTCGGCCCCAAGGACGCCGCCAAGAGCCAGGTCTCCTATGCCCGCCGTGACACCGGTGAGAAGGGTACCATTGCCATTGCCGACCTGGCCACCAAGGTCCCCGAGCTGCTCGAGACTATCCAAGTCGACATGTACACCAAGGCCGAGAAGTCATTCCGCGAGCACCGCGTCCAGGTTACCGACTGGAGCAAGGTTGTTCCCGCTCTGGACGACCGCAATGTCGTGTTGATCCCCTTCTGCCACGACGGCAAGTGCGAGGACCGCATCAAGGAGTTGACCACTGGTAAGCCTGTGTCAGAGAACGGTGAGCCCCCCAAGCCTACCATGGGTATGAAGTCGCTGTGTATTCCCTTTGAGCAGCCCGAGGGTATTGTCAAGGGTGAGACCCAGTGTCTGAACCCCGAGTGCAGTGGTAAGGCTCAGTCTTGGGTCATGTTTGGTCGCAGCTACTAAGTGTAATGTGGAGCTTGTTGGAGGGTTCCAGAGTTGGGTTTGAACACTTGAAAAAAAAAAGTAGAATATAAATTGTATAAAAACATAAGCAATGAATTGATGATACCTACGTTTGAGAAAGGAAATGAATCTATGTCAAGTGAGAAGACACTATATGTTTTCTTTTGTTTTCATGGATTCACTAAAAACCTTAAGAGCACACATATCAAGTCATGAGAAACCTAGAGCTGTTGCGAGAAGTAGTCTATTGGAAGTTGTAGATGCGGAAACATATCCTGTATAGTAATATCACGCAACGAAAAACAAACTCCATCCTATATGTCCGTTTCCCGAAGCGGTCGAAGAGAAAACAATTAAAGTTTGAATGGTGGCGGTGGCGATGGCAATGGCGATGGTATTTGTACACATAAGGGAGAAGGAAAGGAGAAATGTCAGAGACAACGAGAAATATCGAGAGATCCACGAGAATCATCGAGGCAGAAAAAAAGGTAATCAGACAAGAGGTTCGGCGCAGAAAGTCGTCGCCACCCAGGAGAAAATAATGCTAGTAAAGGGTTTAAACCGGAAGAAGGAAGAGAGACAAAATGGCGTGTTTTACAACGGTTTTTTTTTTTTTTTTGCGTGTTGGGATTTGTGTTGGTATAGATGGGGTTTTTGCTTCTCCTTTTCATTTAACCAATGACCAGCTTGCCCTCCTCGGGGAATTCGTAGGGAGGAATCTCGAGGTTGAGAGGCGCGGGACCTCGTCTGATACGGCCGGAGATATCGTAGTGGGAACCGTGGCAAGGGCAGAACCAACCACCAAAGTCACCAGCCTCACCGATGGGCACACAACCCAGGTGAGTGCAGACACCTAGAATCCGCAAGTCAGTATACACTATATGGATCATATTGAAGTCGAGGTCGAGTTGTGACCGGGTAAAACCCGGACATGGGGATGGATCTCTGGGCAGGACGGCAAGACAATGGTGGATGCAGAAAACCGAATGATAAAGTAGGGGTCTGGTCAGGATAGTCGATGCGTATCTGGGCCATAGCCATTGGGTCAGTAGCTTTGTTGCATGTCTGTTGAAATAGCCGGTCGTCCAGATCGGTTCGTGGGTCGCGCTTCCGTAACATCCGTCTCGTTCGTTTGCATCAAGCTGGCCGCAGCGCATCCCCATTGACGAGGATGTATGGAATATTCGTTCTTACCCAGCATGACCAGCCACTCGGGCTGCTTGACACGGTCGGCATCGGCCTCGGGGTCACGTAGCGAGGCAATGTTGACCTTGTTGGCTTCCTCGATCTCACCAGCGGTACGGTGGCGAACGAAGATGGGCTTACCACGCCACTTGATAATGACCTATACGCGGAAAATTGAAAAAAAGCGGTTAGGCGGGATATATCTCGATGATGTGAATTGGTGTTGTTAGTCGGCAACTTACGTTCTTGCCCTCGGGGATAGAGTTCAGGTCGACCTCTACCTTGGCCATGGCCAGAACGTCAGCGGAAGCGGACATGTTGACCAGAAACTCTACATATGTGGGTTAGTCAGGATTATCTCTTGCAGGCAAAGATGCGCCAACCAATTGGCTACAAGACGACAAGAATGATGGCGAATTGGAAAGCAATTCATGAGCCATTGGTTTCTAAAACGCCTTCCTCCAACATCGTCACTCATCAATCGGCGCATCGGCAGACTCAAACACAAAATTTCTCACCCTGAACAGTCGACTTGGCGCCAGCAGCGGAAACGGCACCCATAGCACCAACCATAAAGTAGCCAAACAGCTTGTTGGCACCCTCGGGGTTCTTGCTCATGTACTTCCCAAAGTTGGGAATCTGCGAGGTCTGGGGATCGCCCTTGAAGGGTGCAGTGTACGACGACGAAGGGGCGGCGGCACCACCATCACGGACAGCGGTAGAGGAGATGGCCCGGACGGCGGGGACGGCCTTGGGCATGGCCCGGACAGCCAGGCGGGAGGCAGATAGCGAGGCCATGGTTGAATGTGGATCAAGAAAATATCGGTAGATAAAGAAAAAGAAAAAAGAAAAAAAATTGGCGGCCGGAGACGGATAAGCCGGGAAAATCGAAAAAAAGCAAGGTCGTCGAGCAAGTCAAGTCGTAGGAGTGGAGATTCTTCACGGTGAGAGGCCGAGAACTCGCGGAGAAAGGGAAAAGGGATTTAAAGAAAAGAAGGCTGAGGTCTTTTTTGTCCTCACTACTCTATCTACTTGGAATTCGGCTAGACATTCTTGATTAGATGATGCTTTTAGATAACTTCTAGGCACTATAGTGGAACTCAGGCCCTCTCTATCCCCCCCAATGCAATGCCCAAAACTGCAAAAGACAGCCATTAAGAAACTGTGGATGCCTCAGGCCAAAGAAGCAACGCCATTGGCTGGCCTGACATTCAGGTCGCTGCTGCCCAAAAAAAAAAAAACCCTGGCTACCCTTTTCCTGGTGGCAGGACCCAGATTGTGAATTAACGTTATTTGATTGGCTACTGATTACTGGGCCCTAACACGCTGGTGACCCGGCTGAACCCGACCCAGTTTTACTGGCATTTATACTGAATCTCGGAATTTAAAGGAGCAAGCTGACACTTATAGTCACGGGATCACCCAATTAGATTCATTAGCAAATACATGTATAATGAATCAATAATCGAACAAAACCCTAAATATATAACCCTGTAAAGGCATTAATGAAGTTGCCTGAGGTTCTGTAAAACTTCACGAACCTCATCTACTCCATGGGACAACCCCTCGCAAATCATATCCTGTACAGATTCACTCATTTCCAAGAATCTCTCAACAAGCTGGCCATCAACAAATGCCACTGGCTCCTTCTCACCCTCCAAGCCATGGCGGAATGCACGATATTCACTAAAGCTGAAGTTTCCAAGGGTTTGTACGTGAGCTGCAACGATATCCTGCAGTCTTGAGACAAGCTCGCGGTACTTGGGTACGATGATACCAAAAAGGTATATGCCACCTTCGGCCTGATATATGTCCATTAGTCCCACTTCGCATGTATCATTTCACATATTCAAGGGGTATCCTTACCGTTGTCATGATGGCCTGGCCTTCTAGTATACCACCTGATTCCAAAGCAATGTCAAGAGGATGAACGGTGTTGATTTGTTCCCCTAGATTCATAGCACTGATATAGTCAACCTCGGGAATTTTGGCACCTTTTACTGGTGCTTCCTGCTTTTCCTGCTTTTCCGTGTTGAGTACAATGACGTTACCCTCGGCATCGGCCTGAACCCATCTATAAGGGGCAACATGCGCCAAAGCTGTAGGCCAGAGAGACGAACGATGTTGACCAATAGGCTTGATACGATCGGGACTGGATTCATTCAGATCTAGCCTAAAGAAAGATGCTGACTTCATGACATCAGAGACACCGATGATATCCTCGTGAACATCCATGGCAGTTGGTGATAATAACGATCCTCGAGAAGCAATCTTCTCGAGATTTCCCGCTAAAGCTGTAGTTTCTGTGTATTTTAAGACTCGAATCCCGTTTGTGACACCTATAAAGATTAGATTTCCCTGAACCTTGAGAGTAGATATGGGTGAAACCGAACGATAAGTAGCCAAAGTAAATAGCGTCTTCTCCTCGTCAAAACCAAGAATAGTCAACACACCTCCTGCTGTTTCTTCGGAGCTATCAACAGTCGAGGAACCCAGAATTAATCTTTCCACGTGTCCGTCATCCGCATCATCAAACTCGAGTAAAGCTATGGCTTCTGGGATTAAAGGCCTTTTCAAGTGCTTCAAAATAAACGACTCCCCCATTTGTCTGAACAAAATTTCATCGACTAATTGTACCGTGGTCTCAATAACCTCTTCATTCTGGACGATCTGTCTCGCAATGGTGGCCGTCGCAAACGCCTTCTGTCCTGGCATATAAACTAATCTCCGTACCGTCTTTTTCAAAGGCAAAGACTTAATATGCGTTCTTCGTTGGTTATCGATATTACCGATCCACAGTTGGCCGTTGATGGTAATGACAACCGAGTCGGGGTAAGCATCAGAATCAAAGGCTGCGACGTTGGAGGCCATCTCTAAAGTTGTAGCAGAGAAAATCAATGTCTTCTTGATAGGATCACTGTAGATGAGCGTAGAAAGGTCACTAGTCACTAGGACAGTGTTGCTTTCACCGCCAGTCTGAGGGATAACATGTAGGTGACCTCGTTGAACACCAACCACCACTGTTATCATATCTGATACTGAGTAGTCTGAGGGGGAGACCGTAAACGTAGACACTAGTCCATCGTCCATGGCGATTACCAGTGTTGGATGACCCGTGGACTTGGGGTGAATCTGAACCAGTGCAATATCTCGCGGGTATGCTGTGCTATCTTCGGCTTTGGGCACCGCCATGGTAGCCAAAATTGACAGATTCGACATGTCGACAAATGAAATGGAACCAGCTTGCCAGAGACTGACAACACCAACATTTGAAAAAGCTTCAGGTACTGTAATGCAAGTCACTTGGTCTGGGCTACCATCTGCAGATACAATGTCTTGGGAGACTGCAGCTAAACTTTGCTGAATGTTAAGTGAGAAAATCGTGTGACCGTTGACCACGACCATAGCAAACTTAGTATTCGCAGCTGCCTGTGTGATCTCTGAGCCTTTGGGGGGAGTCCAAGCTATAGAAAGAGCTCCATGTCTAGTATGTCTGAGAGTAACAACAGTAGGCGTAACCTGCAGTATGAGGTCTCCAGGAATATGCTTAAGTAGGAGAGATGGTGATCCAAGTGAGATGCAGTTGGGATTTTCAACTTGCTCGATTGATCCATCAACACCAACCTCCAGAACTTGAGTATCAATGGGAGTTGAGATGGCCAGCATGTTTGTCTTGTGGGAGCCAGACTTCTTGAGACTAAACAAGTTTTCCACCCGGGGGAAATCATCAACAACACCAACAACATCTAATCCAACACCGCTGCGAATCGACCGCAAGGAGCCATCGGACCAGATGCCAGATCCCGTAATAATTCGGGCTTGACCCGAGGCGAAGTCAGCTCTTCCGGAGCCACGTTGGTCCCTGTTGCCAAGATCCATTACGGCAAAATCAAGGATAGGCGCATTGTTGGCAAAGGAGATTGGAGCGTTGAGAATGAGTACTTCTTTCTTATTAAGATCCAATCGGATAAGCTGCGAATCAGCAAAGCATGACCCCAAGTACAGTATACCACTGCCGACATAACTGAGGGTAGAAGCTCGAGAAACTTGAGTCGGCAACTTCTCCGTTTGGATCTGAGTGACGACAGTACCCTCAGTAATTAGACGTAAAATATGCAAAAAGCCAAAATCATCACCCAAGACATACGTCCGATTGTCGATCTGTGCCCAACTGGTAAAGGCGGTTGCCTCGGGCAGATGGCTCTTCACAATTTCATAGTTGAGCCCATCAATATACTCAACCGTTGTCTCACCAACAGCAATTATACCACCCAGGTATGGCCGGTTTGCCATGGCCGTTCCACGACGCACATGGTAGCGATTGTTCTCATCAGACTCATTTGGAACCAGGATAAGCATGTTGGTGTGAGGATCATCAAACTTGTGAGTAAACTCGCGCAAATGAGGATCAAAATTGGCAATCTGCATGTGACGCTCGTCCTTGGTCACAGAGTAGACGGCCAAGTGCGCATCCTCGTCAGTAGTCCGAGTCTGGAAGAGAAGAGCTAGACGGGGTCCAGTAATGGACGGCAAGAAGCAGGCAGACTTGACAAATAGCTCAGCAATTCTCTCTTGTCCGAGTGCCTGTAGCATTTTACCAGACTTGCGCACTCTTGAGCGATCATCTATGCGGAAGATGGAAATGATACCCTCCCACAACAATAAAGCCATAAACTTTCCAGTAGGATCAGTGTAGGCGCGGGTGGAGTTCTCAGATATCCGCAGATAGTCCGACGGGACAGATCGTACAGCTTCGAGGCCTTCAATCTGGTTCGTCGTCTCATCCCATGATAATGTGACATGGTTCTGAGTATCTGTGCTGACAAACAACAAATCACGATTGGAGTCCTTGGGCCGAAGTTTGGTAACGGCGGAGATAACGCCATTTATAGTCCGAGACTGCGTGAGAGTGGCGCTATCATCAGAAACACGCCAGATTTCAATGCGGGTGAGTGATCTGGGAAGAATAGTTAGTACTGGCGATATCGCTTCAATTTGAGGATCACATTATTGAGGGAATCTGCAACATACGCAATTACAAGATCATCTTCAGTGGTTGACGTGAACCGAGCCGTCAGGGAGTGGCTGACTCTCGTTGGAGAGTGAATGGGCGCAAAATAGGCCATCGAATGAAGGAATAAGAGCTTGGCAAAGCTGGGATATAAAAGAGAAAATACAACAAACAAAAAAGCAGAAACAGAAGTAAAAAAAATATCTATACAAACTGAGTACCCAGGATGAATGCTGTACTAATGAAAATGAGGAGTTAAACAGGCATTAATGACGATGACGGCATAGCCAATAGCAATCCGTATATCAATACCCCTCCACTGGAAGCTCATTTATCTTATCGCAGTTTGTGGATCTCCCGTGTAAGACACAGTACCATACGTAAGAATATACTGTGTGATATAAGTCATTTCCTTTTTGAGTAGCTTTACTTCTTGATAGGAAAGAAGTTACGAATTGTGGGTGAATTAGGGCCACAAAATCGAAAATGATTAAATTTCAGCCTTGCGTAGAAAAGAAAAGAAAAAGAAAAAGAATCAAGATAAAACTCTTCTCTTGACCAACCAATGACCCCTTATGGACATGGCCGCTCACTGCCATGAACGAACCTCTGACGCCGACGTTCGACGAGGATTGGGCTTCCCACTGTCCTACGCCTTCTGAAGACAGTCCGCCTCACGAAGAAGAATCTGTGGTCGATGAATCAATACACGTCTTCAAACAAGATGCACTCGACTATGCCCGTCATCACCAAATATTTCAGCCTCTAGGCATCAGCATAAAGTCCATTATCTCGACCATCGAACTACAGGGTTACGAGCTACCGGACGCTGAGGATGATGATCACCTGACGCCCTTCAACATCTACTGTGATCCCAAGATCATTGATGACTTTGAATTACACGGCTATGCTCAACATATCATCCAGGGAGACCTCACACTTTTAGATGCAAGTTTCATTCATGACTTTTATTACACATCAATCGAGAAAACTGTCAAGGTGCCGATACCCTTGCTACGCAACGACAACGAGTTTGATCTGGCTACATATCTGGATGTTCGGAAACGGTATAAAGATATTTGCAGTGCGCAAACAATCTTACCAGAAGAGCCACTTGAAGACAACCGCGACGAATCCATGGAGTTCCCAAAGGCTTCATACTTAACCTTGGAACTCTTGGAAGGTGAAACAGAGTTCGAGCCATGTGATGACCTCGACAATGGTTATTTACAAGCGGTAAACTTGATGAATACCCTTCTGGCTGAAGATGCCCACTTTGATACTAGCCTGCATCATTTCCGTGACAGGGTACGTCTACTTAATACATGACCAACGGCGTCGAATATGAAGCTAACATATCAGATATAGATTCGACTCGTGTCGCCTCCTCTCAGTCCAATAGTTCAGCCCGTTGAGCCGTTTATACCTTGGGAAGCTGCAGCTAAGATTGACACGCCAGACTCCGATATTCCATCATTATTAGAGGCAGACATAGCGGCAGCCGAAACAGCTATACTGGAAGCTCAGTCCCCTGAAGTTCACGACGATGATATGGTTCAACGAGCTCTGTACACCTCATCTGACATATCTATCCCATCGCCCAGCCATGTCCGAATCTCCACAATCAGAATGGAACCCCCTCTCTTGAGGTTTACTTCGCATACTCCCCACGAGATCCCAGTCATTGATCTGACTGAGGACAATGTCATTACCACCCAGATAAAGCCCGGTATTGACCTGGATGGTGTTCAATGTGATGACATCAACATCATTAACAACGAGCTAGAGAAACTGTGCTCAGCAAAGGCCGAAGCTTTGAACAAGTCGATAAACCAGGAACAACTTCATGATCAAGATGCGGCCCTTCGTGTTCGAGTGCCACCCATGGACTTTACGAGACCTGCCACGCCATGGTCCTGCTCAACTGTCGATATTCCCACTTGTCTTTTTCAACTACTCTCCATCTTTCCTAACGCCTTCAACCGTCTAGAGAAGACTTGTCAATCTGAAAAGTACGCAAATAGGTTGAAGTGGAAGCCTTGGGCCACAAATCCGCCAAAGACTATTCTGCATGAGACGATTCCGCTGGATGGAGGTTTCTTGAGAGCTCTAGACCTTTGGTTAGCACAAGATGTTCATTTGTCGTTTCAACCTACTCCGCGATTCTCGTGTCTTATCCCGGACGTCTCTGATGATGACTTATTGGAGCCTCTTGCAAGCGAATCCCCTCGGAAGACCATCAAAGAGACGTTATGGCCATCGAAACCCAATGAAACATTCCCAACACCACTTAAGTCTACGCTCGTTTCCGCTAGCATGAGACTTCCTACACCTAGAGAACCACCCGCATATCATCATTCAACTGAGATTCAAACATCGACGTCTATCGGCTTTCTTACTCTCTCTAAGGAGCCTATAAACTCTCTACCTCGGTTGATCGATAAAGGACCGGTTGTGAAAAAGCGCCCCGGTGATATTTTGTCAGACATCAAATCACTTAAAAGGATGAGAAAAGCACTACCCAGTCAGTCTAATGACTCGAGAACGAGAACCGAAATTCTTTCATGCCAACCTAGTGAAAATAAAGCCGAACAACATCTCGCCAACTTTATGAACATCATGGCTGTACCGAAAAGGAAACGTGTGCCAAAGGAAAGCATGTTCTTTGAAGTGCAAGACCAGGTTCCGGTGAGCTTATCTTCTATAGCAGTATCAAGATTTAAAGCTAACCATGGACATAGGGACCAGCACCAGGAAGGGATCGACCAGGCTATTCGCAGTCTAGACCATCGAATCCACCTTTGTTGTCATTGCAGAGATAACACATGACAGGTACAATGGTGATGATATTTTCATACTATTAAAGTTTTCGAATACATAGATAGACGTTTGGGGTATCTTGGTTATTTAGCAGGCCGTAACTGACAGTTTTCTACAAAGGAGTCTTGACAGCCACTTTTAACTTTATCACGTTCCGTCTCAGCCCCGGTTTCTACCGCATCCCCGATACTCCATATTCTAATCCCCGATATCCCCACAGATTTTGTTACACTTGTGTGTGTTTCTCTTCTCTCTGCAACCTCGCCATCTCCAACCACCTCCCATCCGCCTCCACACGTTGCCACCACTGAGCCACTTCCATGCATTATCGTACTCCCTATCGCGCAATCATGTGCCTTCCACCCCCACGATCTATCCACTACTCCCTCCTGCTCTGCAACATCTTCCCAAACCGACACTCCGCCCTGTTGATCGCCCGCCCAAATCTCGAAACCTCCCCGAGCATTCTGGTAAACATCACATTCAACCCGTTGACTCGTCCCATCCCGGAGTCTCGGAAGGAAACTCAAGGGCCGTCCAGTGCCTCGTATATCATATACCAGTAAGCCGCCAGCTTGACGTTCATTGATTATGAGATATCGCCCACAGGGACTCCACTTTACCTGCATGATTCCAGAGCCTCCATCCGTTTTCGCGTGAAGACGGAATTCCTTTCGAGCTACATCTTTGATACACCAGGTGCCTGTTGCGGCTGTACTCCGCTGGATATCATAAAGGCTTATCCAGCGTGTCCATGTTCCGGCAGCTAATAGGGATCCAGAGGGGCTATTATCGGCGGACATGTCCAGAGCCGAGACCATACCCTTCATACCAACGCCGCCGCCTTTGGATAAGTGTCGTCGTGAGGGGATCGTGTGAATGGTCAGGAGGGGTCCAGAGGGGCCAGAGCGTGAGGTGTCGAAGTAGTCGAGACGGTTCATGGTACCGGTGAGGAAATGGGTCCCGGGATACATCCACAAAGCAGACATTGGCTGCAGGTATGCCTCAGTCTCCCGGCGGATCAACTTGTAAGAGGCAAGTGGAGGGTATGGGATAGAGGTGATTGGAGGATATGCATGGTGAAGATGGATAGGAGAGTCTTTGGTGGCGACGAGAATGAGCTGGGTAGAAGGGTCATCGAGGGAGAAATACGGTGCGGGTTGAAAGATGTTGGTGGGAGATGGCAGGGCAATGGTGCTATGGGTTTCGAGGGTAGATGTCCTCGGGGAGGAGAGGAGAGTAGAGGGGACGACGTGGGTGGAGAGGGCGTTGGTGGATGAGAGTGAGATTAGGGTTGTGCCGTCAGCGGTCCAGCGGATGTGTTTGAAGAAGGTGTCAGAGACATGATTGGCAATATTGGTAGATGACGACAATGACGAGGATGGAGAAGATGAAAAAGACAAAGAAGACGATGGACGGGACGAAAGTTCAGATGAAGATGGCGGGGATGATGATGGAACTAGTGAATGAGTAGACGGCGGCGCATTTGGATAGCAATCGCGCCAGTGGGTAGAAGCCGCTAGTGAAATTGGAGCTGTTTTTTCGATATTTTTTGATAATGAATTCATGATGAGTTTTAGTATAGTCGAGATATGCGAACACTAAATGTCAAATCGAGACTATATTGAGCAAAATCTGAAGACATTCTATTTAGACCCTAACGTTTTAATAACCCTATTCATAATACATGAACTTCATATGAATACTGACAAGCGACAATGCATACATGATAACATGCAGAAAATCTAGCAATAAATAACCATTCTCATAACAACAAGGCTCGACATGATGTTCATCACATGCCAACAGCCTTCTCGATCCTTTACTCATCCTCCTCCTCTTCCTCCCCATCCACATCCTGCTTGAACAAAACCTTCTCCGCCAACGCCAAACATCTCCGCACCGGCAATCCCACCACATTATCCACACTCCCGTTAACCTTCTCTACCAACACCATTCCTCCCGTCCCCTGGATAGCATACCCTCCAGCCTTATCCACGCCCTCTCCAGTTTTGACATATGCTTCAATGACATCATCCGGCAGCCCATTACTCTCCGCTGCAAACCACACCCTTGTCTCCTCTGTATGGACTTCCATCTCATACCCAGGCGCCCGTGCATCCTCCCGCGGTGCCATTACGCACACTGCCGTCAGCACCGAGTGGTACTGTGTATCCCGCAGCAACTTGAGCATGCGGATATGATCAGCGGCATTCCGTGGTTTCTCAATAATGCGCCCGTCACGCGAGACAATGATGGTATCCGCAGAAATCAAGAGAGTTGGGTCCACAAGAGAAGTGTCCGCGGCACCTTCCGTCATAATGGCTTCATAGACGTCGAGGGCTTTCTGACGGGCAGTGGCGGCGACGTATTCGTGGGCAGTGTGTGTGCGTTTGTCGATGTCTTCGGCTTTTGTTGAGGGGCGGATTTCGGTGTTGATGCCAATCTAGAGTTGGGGAGGTTAGTGAGGGGTCCTAGGGGAAGGTAGATCTACAAACAAAAGGAGATGGAGGGGACGGACTTGGCTGAGGAGAGCACGGCGGCGGGGGGAGGCGGAGGCGAGAATTACACGCTGGCCGCGGAGGTGCATGATGACGGGGATTTGAAGAAGGGTGGGGCCGCGGCGCATGGGCGGCTTGGATGGGGGGAACTGCGGCTGTTTGTCATTGTCGTGCAAGTTTAATAGGGTCTGCTTCTCGGGGTCACCCATGGTGGCTGTATGTTCGGATCGGATGTGTCTAGGGGAGGGAAGAAAGATATGGATGAGTGCCAGGGTAGTGATAGTGAAAAGGAGAAGTTTTAAAACTTGCAGTGTTCAAGTGATGATGTTGCGTAATTGAGGACATATTTTCTGCCGCTTTGAAACCAGCGAAGCTTCCCAAGCTGGCATAGCTTAATTGCCTACAGTTTCACCGCCTTTGAGACGAGAGGGTTTAGGGTTATACACGGGCTGCTTAGTAAAACTGTACCTAGGTACTTGAGTATGCATGTTTCGGATGTTATTTTCAGCGAACTTGGGCTTTCAATCCTATTTTGAAATGGACAAATGTTGTATGGACGCGACTGATGATGCTTAGACATCGCTCTACATCAAACTATCCATATAGTCCTACTACAGGAGTCAATCCATGCTACCTGTAGTTACTATGCCATACTGATCCATTGTATAGCCTTGCCTGCTCTTTGATTTGACATGTTAGAATTAGAGGTTCCATAATCAAACCTTCCCTTTGGTAGTAACTAATCATTTGGCCCATCAAAGCTTCTCATGCACCTATTTACTGTACTGCAGTACAACATCTTCTGTCAGACGACCACATCGAGGTCTTACCAGCAGATATCTACTTTTGAACATATGATAAGGCACCTTCTATCTAACTTGTACACTAGAGTTACTGATAATGACGAGATATCATAGTCATATCCATAAACCAAGCTCTCTCTATAAACACTAGCTTGCTTTGACTATTATCGAGATAGACGCCGTAGTATACTTACATACAGATGGATATAAGTAAGTACACATATATATATATCAACGCAGTCTCTTGTGTCTAGACGTATTCTAAAGACCTGGTCATCATCACGAACAGTCTCGTTGTTTAGATAATAGTAAATAGCATCATGAGATAGTCTTGAGTTCCGAGTTGCAAATACGTAACTACCATTAAGAGTTATCGATAAACTCCATGAAGCAACTACCTCCCAACTGATGAAATTTCTGCTTCTTCCCAATTCTTCTCGCCCACCAATAATAATTTCGTATTTTCCCTCCTACATCATCACACATCCACAGATTTGCAGTTGGCGATCCATCAATAGCAATGATATCTTCAATGACATTCATCATATATTGCTTTCTATTCCGTCTGCTTATCTAATCGCTATCTACAACATTCGTCATCAGCATTACTCCTCCACGATTGGCTTCTATATCTGCCCTTTCTCCGGACCATCCCAATCTATCAACCTCCCAATCCCATCTCCGGTCCCCGCCATCACATCCTATATAGTGTTAGCATACCCTAGCGAAAACTCTCGCCACGTTAAAATCGATTTATTTCATATACGCTTTTATCTCCATTTGGGCGCTAGCTTGGGGATGGAGGGGGGGCTGGCTTCTTGTCTTGTGACCTGAGCGCAACTTTACTCAGGCGGTCTTTGCGATTCTTCCCACGTTACGTTCCTTGCGCTTTATTGCCCTGCCATTTTGATTCAAATCATCAAACCCGCATTTTCACATGCAATTTCGTCCACTTTAACATCTCGCTTTGCGACAGAAAAAAATCCCACCGGCAAACCACCTCGATCGCGAACTCTCTCGACTGCGCCTTCCCGCCATAATCGCATCAACATTACGTCCTATATTCCCCCTCTGTCCGACATTGGATTACCTTGTGTCAGTCTACCGGATTTTACACTCTGCGCTTTGTGCTCGACCGTACCGAATCGACTCGAGGGCAAATCTCTCGAGTCAGGTTTGCCGCCCCGCACGCCTCGCTACAATTTTGTGATCGCATCAACTACTCTAGCCGCCACCACCATAATATCTAGGACCTTTATATATGATTCATTGGCGCCACTTAATTGGCATATATCGAGGTCTTTATTAGACAAATGCCGTTGTCATCCCGGAAGCAATAATCCGTACAGTTTCCAGGTAACGGCTTGTCACTGTCAAAAAACACACCACGCTCAGCTATCCGGACCTTGTTCATCAGGACAACCAACAACTGTAGAGTCTTGCAGCGCAAGTCACTAAAATCGCAGAGTGTTTGTTTTGTTCGTCCGGTTCGTCTTGTCTAGAACGTCTTGTCTAGACACTATCAGTTCCCCCCCCCACTGGTAGTAGTCTCCGTTTCTCCGGGCGGGTACACATCATTATCCATCAAGCACCGGTCTTCTCTCGTCATTTGATTCTTTCTCACCTCGGGACCAGCATCTTTTCACGGTACACGTCCTATCCTCTTTGTTGGCCTGGTGCAGCATCAGCAAACCTTGGAACAAACGTGTACTGGCCCTTCTCCTTGGATTCTTTCGCTATCTATCCCGCCCTCTTAGTGACCGCACACAGCATCACTCGCGGCCAGTTACTGCAATCACACGCTCCGGGCCGTTGTCTCTATAGACTTTTGGGGCTTTCAAGCATCACTCACAATTTGCGATACCTTGTTGTACTCCCACGCTCTATCTCACGTTCCAATCCCGTACCTAATAGTCCAGACCCGTAGCGGCCCGCCATGTCGGACCATGCCCCGACCCCGCCTGCGCTTGAGGAGGATAAGCCGCGTCTCACAACTGCTCAGAAGAAGCAAAATCACATTGCATCTGGTAGGTTCTATGATGATTGTCAAGTCATGTTCTTATTGTGCACCACATTTAGAAAGAGTCTATAGTGGAATGGTGACATGCAACATGACTCGTGTTGACCACCTAAACGAATTATATGTGCCCATTCAAATGGTATATAGTCAACCATGGTGTAATACGGCATACCTTTTATTCTTACCCCATGCGGCGATATACATTCAACCCCGATTGTCAACACTCGGTTTTTTTTTGGTTTTTTTTTTGCCCTTTTGTCTCTGTCTGTCTGTGTTGCCATGTCCCCGACATAATTTTCAACATGAAGCGCTCTCTTTCCCGACTGCCAACAATGCATGCTAACTCCCCGCCAGAGAAGAAGCGTCGCCAAGCCATCCGTGAAGGCTTTGATCAAATCTGCCAGCAAGTCCCGGGTCTCGAAGGCCAAGGCCGGTCCGAGGGTCTCGTATTGTCCCGCACAGTCGAGTACATTCAAGAGCTGGTAGACCGGCGCAAAGACTTGATGGAAGGGATTCATGCCGCGGGCGGGGTTGTTGATCCCAACTACCAAAAGTAAGTTTATCTTATCTCATTGTCGAGCAAGTCTCGGCGGTAATCTCGGGTTACACGTGATTACTAACGTACCTACATAGGGCCATCTCCAATGCGGAAGAGTATCTTGCCACTCGGCACCTGAATCCTGAGATTGCAGAAGCAAATCGTAGTGCAAGACGATCATCATCATCGGGCTCGTCATAGGGAGTGTCCCCGGAAATAGATTTTCGATATCTCATATCAGAGAAGCCGGCCTATACTTGTGAGGGAGTATCATGACCGAATCTATCTAGTTTTCTAATTTTTAATTTTTTTCTATCCCACACGATCACATGCTTTTTTTTTTACTTTAATATTGGTTTGTATGCATAGACATCTCATATAATACAGACGTCGTCTCTCCCAGGCAACTTGTTTCTTATTCGTACAACATTGGTTCTTTGACGTCTCTATCCCCTCACTGGAAAGTCGCTACCAACTCCAACATCATATCCCGCAACTCTTCGGGGGTCATCTCTAATTTCACCCTCCCATGTTCAACTTGTCCCTCCTTATTGGACAGACCTCTCCCCGAAACAGACACAGTTCCCTTGGTTATATCCTGCTCTCCAAGCATCACCAACATCTCATAACCCTTCCCCATACCCTCACCAATCTTTCTCCCCACGCTAACCGCCCGACTGTCCACGTCCACATTCAATCCAGTTGGCTGTCTAAACACGCCAATCTTCTCTCCGCGAGCCAGATCCTGCCGAGCCACCTCATCATGTCCTTCCAAAATATCGTGGACCTTTTGTGCATATTCAATCACTTCAGGCGTATCCTTGACCGTCATGATAAGGGCCTGCTTCGGGTTAAGCCAAAACGGCCACCTCCCATTCGTCTTCTCAATCAACAACGCCATCAATCTCTCCACCGACCCCAACACCGCCCGGTGAATCATGACCGGCACCACCGGCCCAACCGTCGCCAACAATTCTGGGTCCTCCGTCGTCTCCCCACGAGCCTCCAACTCTGGCGCCGGCGCCGTATACTCCAAGTCAAACCTCTTGGGCAACTGGAAATCCAACTGCACCGTTGCCGTCTGATGTTCCTTTTCATCTGAATCCTGCAAGATGATATCAATCTTGGGTCCATAAAACGCTCCATCCTTGGGGTTCACGGTCCACGGCAACCCCGACGCATCCAGTGCTCTCCGCAAAGCTTCCTCTGCTCGATCCCAATCGGCCACATCTCCAATGAACTTCTCAGGGCGTGTACTCAGGGCAAGGCGGTAGCCAACGCCAATATTCAAAACACCATAGACGACCCGCACGAACTCGAGAGTCTTGGAAATTTCAGATTCGACCTGGGATGGCCGGCAGAAAATGTGGCCGTCATCTTGGTGGAAGCGGCGGACGCGCGTCAACCCAGATAGCGCACCGGGTGTCTCATTGCGGTGTAACGGGCTAAATTCGGCGAAACGAATGGGAAGATCCCGGTAGGAGCGGGCAGTGGAGGCAAAGAGGAGGCAGTGGCCGGGGCAATTCATGGGCTTGAGGCCAAAATCATCGGCGTCGTCGACGTTGTCGTCTTCGAGGGTATCGGCGGCGTAGGAGTGGTGGTCATGTGTGCAGCCGGAGGAGGCAGCAGTGAGGGCGTCAGCGCGTTTACGGGAGGTCACGGCGTACATGTCGTCGGCATAGTTATCCCAGTGGCCGGAACGCTCCCAGAGGGATTTCTTGTAGATTGTTGGAGTGATGACTTCGTCGAACCCATAGTAGATGTATTGTTTGCGGAGGAAGTCAACCAGGCGGTTGAAGATGGTGGCACCGGCAGGGAGGAAGAGGGGGGATCCGGGGGAGTATGGGGAGGTGGTGAAGAGGGATTGGCGGCGGCCGATGGTGCGGTGGTCGGGGGGCTCGGTGGTGGCTAAGGGGGAACGACGGTGGCGATGTTTGTGTTGGGAGGATTGGGAGGTAGAGGGTGTGGGGTTAGTGCTGGAAAGACGGGTGAAGGAGGGACGGAAGGTTAGCTGGAGGGTGGCTCGGAGGAGGGACCGCGGGAGTGGGCGGAGGGCGCGGGCTTGGCTCATTTTGTCGGTGACCAGGGCGGGGTCCTTGGCCGCAAGAGTGTAGGTTTTGGACGGTCAAGAGATTAAGGATCAAAATCAGTAGTCAATTATCTCAAACATAAATCGACAGAATCCGGGAATATATGCAAGGCAAGCTTCATCCAAAAAAAAAAAAAACTTGAAAATTGAGGGGTTGCAATTTAGTCAAATCCCCCCCACCCTGTAACCTCCTTCCACTTTCACTCCAAGGCAAAGAAGAGCCAAGCGGCGCCAACGCAGGGGTAGAGCCAGGCGGAAGCAGGCGGGATGGAGACGGAGGAGAGGGGAGTGTGGGTCACTATGGAGGTTAGGTGGGTGGGGTGGAAGAGGGCGAGGTAGGCGCCGTTGAGGGCGGTGAGGGGTTCGATGGTGGTGAGGAGATGGTAGAAGAGTGGGAGGG
>MKGJ01000010.1:76801-95496 GCA_002018255.1 Bretziella fagacearum | reverse complement strand
GGGGGGAAGGCGGGAGTGGTAGAGGAGGGCATTTTGGTGATTTGGTTTGGTTTGACTTGGTTTGTAATTGGTGCTTGGTGCTTGGTGCCTGGTGTGATTTTCTGTGATTGGCAAGAATAAAAGGATAAAAAGGATAATATTCAAAGGTCCGTCTGTCAGTTTGTAGAGGAATATCAAAGATATATTGACTCGTATATAATAAACTTGATAAGATTATGAGACAAAAAAGGAAAGAACCACCAAATTTCCAAACCCGGCAACTTCCCCGTTTAATCAACTCCATCTTAGTAGTCGTCATCTGATACTTTACCATACGGTAAGCCTCAGCCTCAGCCTCAGCCTCATCCTCAGCCTCAGCCTCAACACTCAGTACTCCAACACTCACTACAAGTATATCGTCAATACCACGGGAAAAAACAAAGAAGAAGAAAAAAGTTGACGCAAAACAAATGCCGTTTATATTCATTAATCGTACTATCCAGACAGCATCTGTATAATAATATTCAAGTATCAAAATCAAGTAAGGAGTGTCTATATCTATCGTCATTATGGCAATATCAAAGCAAGATCCCTTCCAATATGTGTTCAAGTTGTTTTCTTCTTCCTTTCCTTCTTTTCCTCCTTTGTTCTTTCTCTACCCATCATCTCCCCTCAATCCCCTCTCCTCCTCCTCTCCCCAAAACCCTGTCCAATCTCTCGCTCTCTCTCGATCTCATCCGATTTCTGGCCCCATCCAGTCTCTCCAGTCCCTTCTCAATCGTATCAATATGCACCTGCAACGGCACAGTGCCTCCCACATGCATCGCCAACTCCGGCCCCGCCACTCTCTCCCGAAGATCCTCCAGTCCCGCTTGCATGCTCTCCAACTCCACAATCAACGCCGACACCTGCGCAACCGCCACACCTCTCTGCACATCAACCTTGCGAAGGAGTTTCAACTGCTTGTCGAGGCCATTAAGCTCCTTGGAGTTGCCGCCAATCAGTGTCTTCAAGGTCCACTTGACGGCGTCCCGCTGGGAAGAGACGGCAGCCTCTTCGCGGTTGGACACAGCGTAAATCAAAGACAGATGGTCTTCGGCGGCCGAGAGAAGGCCAAGGACGTACTGAGCCTCAACAATTAGACGCGTGATGCGGTCAGAGACGTATGCAGTGTGCTCAATGTACTTTTCCAAAAGAGCAGCCTCAGAATAGGTAGGGGCTGGAACGGGGGCAGAGCCGATAACCAGGTCAAACGGAGCCATGAGAACACGGACTATACCCATACGTTCATCATCGTTGGCGGCCTGGATACTCTCCAGGTGCTTCTTCTCCGAGGCAACAGCCGAGTCGAGAAACCGGAGTGTCCATCGGTTGATACTAATAACAGCATCCACAGCAGTGCCAACATGCGTGTTAAATAACTGCAAATCCCGCGCCGTTTTCCTCGCAACTTCAATATATCCATCAAAGTGCTGCATCATTTCGTTCTTGGCCGGCAGCTCACTGAACTGCACCAGCGACCGCAGATCACGCACTGCAGTCTCCGAGTTCTTCATCTCCAGAGGCAGCGAGACGCCATCGGCGCTACGCTCCAGGACCTGCTCAAACTTGTCCTGCACAGACATCAATCCCTCAAACTCAACTGCCGGCGACGCGCTAGAGGCAGAGGTGGAAGCCAATGGCTCGGTAAAGGGACTTGAGCAGATGGGCAGGAAGTTGGCACCAGGGACATTGCAGAGAGGAGAGAAAGTGGCAACCAAACTCTGCGTGACGGCGGTCTGTAGCAAGTAGACGCCACCTAGGAACAGGTAGACGGCGAGCAATAAAGCCAGGGGCTTCTGAACAAAGCAGAACGCATGTCCCACAACACCGGCTGACCACGACAAACCGCCAAAGAGGGCTCCAGGCAGCGCCTCATCGAAACGGTCCTTGTTTCTGAGCTGACGCGCATGCTTCTTAAGTCTGCGCGGTGATGACATGTTGTTTTCGTGGTCAAAATCATCATGGTCAAAATGATTGTTATCGAAATCTTCACCACCATGGCTCACGCGAGGCCGGGTGATGTTGCGCTGCCGGATCGTATCACCAGCATTTGGTGAAGTGCCAGTTGGTCTAACAACCTGTGAAATTCCCCGTTGCAAGACCATAGATGTGCGTGGTGATGATGGTTCATTGATGCTACCGGATGTGCGCACTAAGCGTTGGATTGTTGGCTCCATCGGCTCACGCAGTTGCATCATCAAACGTTCCGAATCAGAAAGCTCCTGTCCCAGCTGAGTTTCTGGGTCGTTTAGGGATGAGGCAGTCACGGAGCGACGCGTCGAGAAGCCAGCAGAAGCGTTGGAATCGATAGAACGGAACGAGGTCTGGCGATTGGGGGTAACAGGACCGAGGATTTCGTCTTGGAGGATACTGGCATCAAAAGAATCGTCTTCACCATCAACAAAACGCCACGATTCGGTCATGGTGGTAGGAGAGACACGGCTGTAGTTTGGGGTTCTCGGGGTGCGTGGTGTTCGACGAGATTGAGTGGACATGTTGGAAGGGGGGAAGCCGAGCGAGCGGACGGGAGGAAACCACGGGTTGGAGGGGTGGTTTTATGTGTTTGAAAAGTCGTATGGGCAGCGAAGGGGCCTAGTAGATAGGGTCTAGGGGGGGTTCAACCGGGAGGGTGAATGGAATGTGTGTGACGATGTTGTTGGCACTGCGGATATCAGTTGGTAGCTTTGCTTCTTTGGTTCAAGAGAAGACGAAGCCAGGTAGGTTGGATAGGGTTTTTTTTTTTTTTAGTGGTGGTTGACGGCTTCAGTTCGTAGGCGGGTAAATCCTCTGATAGAGCCCTAGGACTGTTAGCTAATGTGCCGGGGGTCTTATAGGCGGGAAAACAGGTAATCAGCGGACGGCAAGCAAAAAAAGTATATATATTTCCGTCGTAAAGGAAACTACTGGTTGTGGGTAGGGGATCCATATTATAGGTAGCTTTTCAACCAACCACATTGGCATGGTTCCCAAATGTAGAAAGCACCTGTTGGACAAAACGACAGTCTTTTTCCGCTTGAAACGTATATGCTTAGGGTTTTTAGGGTTTTTAGGGTTTTTTTTTGCATATCCGTGGGAAGCAACAAAAGTCTGGGGAAACAAGAGGCAAAATAAAAAAGGAAATAAAAAGGAAAACTTAACAGAGAGACAACGGCGCGGCAAGATGGAAAGGAGATGGAGGAGATGTGGCAGACGATATTCGGGGTGATAGTGAGTTGGTAGCAAAAAAGCTCCACTTGTTGGTTCAACTTTTCCGAGGAAAGATTAGTTTTGCGTATCTTTGGGGGAAAAAGGTACCAATGAATCCTAGCAAGGGAAACCTGCACAGAGCATTCTGGCAGCAATGTGATGACAAACAGGATACGGCGGGGAAAAGGGAAGCGGGTTGGCCTATAATCCGTGCTCCCGGACTCTGGTCTTTGCCCCCTTCTTTACTGCCAGACTTTTTCTTCTCTTGGCTTTTTAGATGAGCGAGGAAAAGACAACGACTGAGCATGTGGGGCAGACATGTTTAGTCTTACCTAATCAGCGGCTGAGTAATACCCCAATACCAGGGGAAGCTCGCAAAACATCAACAGCCAATGAAACAAACTGAAGAAGCTCTCCTCAAGTAAATCTAGAACCTGTTCATTTTGAAGCCAAGGGTTGTTGCTTTGCTTTGCTTGAGGGGATTGTTTAAGCTAAGAAATTCGAGGTGAAAGCTGTCAAAAGCCTTTCAGCAGTCAATAATCTATTTTAACGACAACAACCATTTTGTTGTTTTGTTTCTTTTCTTCCTCATCACGTGACGTGGCGATCTTTTTAGCGCTTGTTTACAAGTATTTTCTCTTCAATCAGCTAGTAAACCCAAACAATCGTAACCAGCACAGGGTCTGGCGCCGGGACAACGAGCTGCTGACTTTGTCTCTTTTGTTCTTTTGTTCTTCTTTTTTTTTTTTGCGCCACAAGCAAGGGATCACAGGCAAAGTTTGTTATTTTTTTTTTTTTTGGCGTGTTGATTAGCCGCTGCTCTGGTTGCACGCGTCGTTGGTTCAAGGGCATTGGTGCTGGTTCCCCTAGCTATCACCGATTTGTCAGTTCCCTCCCCTTTCTGTCTTCAGTTGATATCTCTATAGCTGTAGAGCTGTAACCATCTTGTTAATGGCAAACAAAGTTTCCCCCCTCTTTCGTGTCCGTGTCCTCCCATTTAAAATATTTATGCACGATTAATGGCTTTTCATACCCCTTCACCAAGCCTTGTCACTCCTTCTCTGTTTACTCAAAAGATATCCACACTGTGCCGCTTGTGAATAGACAACCGCATTTGAGGCCCCATCTTTCACTATCTGTACCACTGACCGCCTCCCTCTTCACAGTGTCCACTGCACGTTGTTGGTACAGCCTCCCTCTTCACAGTGTCCACTGCACGTTGTTGGTATTTCTCTTCACTTGGCTTTTAGACTACAAAGCAGCCTTTGCCTTTGCCTTTGCCTTTGCCTCATTTCTTCATCCAGCTTCTTGATTCCGCAATTCAGGAACCACATGGACTTTTCTGATCTAAAACCAAATCAAGATCCAAATTTGATTTCTTTTTTTTCCTTTTCTTTCTCTATCTCCTATTGACCTTTTTGTTTTTCTCTTTCCTTTCCTTTTTTTTTTATACATCTGTCTTTGTCACCCACCCATCCACACACTGTATCGAGATACAGTGTGTACTAGTTGTCCCTGCATTAACTAGCCGTCCCCCCCCGTCATTGGCCAGCCTTGCCTTGCCTTGATGCTTATTTCAATGCTTCGTGTGGGTATCCCTCTCGTTGCTCTTCTTCACCAACGCATAATCTACTACTCCTCTGACGATATTTAGACCTTGTTCATGTAAGTTGGCTTGTCATCTTTCCTTACTCCCCCTCCACATCTCATATGTTTGCTTTTTTTTTTCTTTTTTTCTTTTTTTTTGCGATATCGCGTCATCTGCGAATTGCCTGCTTGATTCATGTGTATCCCCCTCGAGTCCATAAGTTCATGAGTCTTGGCGATGATCTCCAGGGCACCTGTTGATCTGACACGTACTCGTCCTCGTTAACCCCAGCTTGATGTTTCCAGCATTGATTGCGATTTGCTCTTGTCCGTACCAATTGTTTCTCGCCTGCCTGGTTGTCCTATCACGAGAACCCCCCCCCCTCCCCCCCCCAAGGACAAAGTCTACCCAACCAACCACACGACCGACACTCGAAGCACACATACACACACAATACACATTTTGCCACATCAGAGCGAGCTTCAAGCTGTCAATGAAGGCGTAGAAGCTGTCTCGGTATCTTTACTGGTTGGCGTACCTGAGCTTTTGTAGCAAGTTACTAACCAGTTGTAGCCATTGATCAACCACGACTGGCTCGATAGTCCTTCTTTCACTATACAAACAACAAAGACAATCCTTAGAACTACTTCATTCGCATTCCTTTTGTTTTTTTCTTTTTTCTTTTTTTTTTCTCGTTGCCCTAGTTTGCAAGTCACTCTTCTAAATCGCCGTCTCGACCATCAACCGACATCGTCTATTTACGCTCGCTTCACTTGTCGAACGCGCATAAACATTCTCGCCTGAGATCCATTCGCTTCTTCCCATCCAATCTTTGACCCTTTCTTTGTTTTTTGCCCTTCCTCGCGTTACTTCCCATTCGTCTCTTGTCTACCAATCTTTTTCAAAGCTCCCAGGTTTCTGACACTTTGATTTTCGCTACCTTGCTTCTGTGTTTTTTCTTTTCACACATCTACACACCATACCATACCTGGTCTGTGTAGTTTGTTGTTGTCTGCATTGTGCATTAACCATCAACCATATCGACGACGATTCAGTGCCGCAACGCTCCGCCGTCCGTCACCTGTCCTTCGCCGAGACCACACAATATCATCTTCAAATTTTTGGCGACCTCGACCGTATCCTGGACCTTGACCTTTTCTAATCCACCTGTCTCTATACCCTTGAGTCTATCTATCTATATTGCAACCATATCACCAACTTCTTTGCAGTATTGGTTCTCTCCTTTGTCGATCCCCCGCAACCAAGTAGCCACTCCTGTGGTTGACCCCCCCCCCCTTCCCGCCCATCGCCACAATGGACCCCCAGCAGCAATATTTTCCCGTCGAGGCGTCTGAAGAAATGACCCCTGTGTCTACGTTTGATGACCCTTCTTCCATGAATGGCTTCTCTTCAGCTTCACCTTCTCACCTACATCATCCCGCTTCATACTCTGCTCCGTCATCACGGCCATCCACCGGTCACCAACACCATCAGAGCTTCGACAATACCTCAAATTATAACCACAACGACGACGTCGACCGCTACTCCAACGGCCACAATATGTACTCGACTGGCGCGATACCACGACCCCCTTCTGGTCTATCGGGCCAACAGCCTGCGCAACAACAACAACAACAACAACAACAGCAACAACAGCAACAGGCGCAATCCAGTTCTTCATACGAATACCAGGCAAGAGCCGCTGCCGCCGAGCAAGCTCGTCGCGATCATGTCGTCATCAAGGTTGGCATGGTGGGCGATGCGCAAATCGGCAAGACCAGTCTCATGGTCAAGTATGTTGAAGGCAGTTGGGACGAGGACTATATTCAAACTCTTGGAGTCAACTTCATGGAGAAGACTATCAGCATTCGCAACACGGAAATCACGTTCTCTATCTGGGATCTTGGTGGTCAACGCGAGTTTGTCAACATGCTTCCCCTAGTATGCAATGATGCCGTCGCAATTCTCTTCATGTTCGATCTCACCCGCAAGAGTACATTAAACAGTATCAAGGAGTGGTATCGTCAAGGACGTGGTTTCAACAAGACAGCTATTCCCATCTTGGTCGGCACCAAGTACGACCACTTTGTCAACTTCCCCCGTGAAGAGCAGGAGGAGATTTCAAACCAGGTAGCTTTTCTCTTTTTTTTCTTTTTTTTTTTCTTTTTCAGATGGCGTCGATGTAAAAAAAAACATTGATTTTGAGATGGCTAACATGTGACCACAGGCTCGTCGCTTTGCCAAGGCCATGCGCGCTGCTCTTATCTTTAGCAGTACTAGCCATAGCATCAACGTTCAAAAGGTAAGATATCACCCCAAATAAAACAATGCAATATCTAACACTGGCCATTAACTAACCATATAACACAGATTTTCAAGATTGTTCTGTCCAAGGCCTTTGACTTGAAATGCACAATCCCAGAAATCGAAAACGTTGGCGAACCCCTCCTCCTTTATCAGAACTGCTGAGCCCTTTCCCTCTCCCCTTCCCATGTGGCCTCTATCTCGAGTTTGACTCGAACCTGTGTTAACAATACCGAATCCACAAAACATTCGCAACGTTCCTCTTGTCGATGAAGAGGACAACAACTTTTATTGATTTTACACCTCTTTAGGGCGGGTTGAGCCGCATATCAAGACCACGTTACGTTCCGACAGCGTCTACGTGCTCACGATATGCGGTGTAGAGTCCCAACTCTAAGTAGTCATATAATCCTCAGCATGGCACAGGGAAGACGGGGGAGGAAGGGAGGCATGGATGGGCAAATGAGTCAGCGTCTGGGCAAAATCAGCCCTTCCATGCAATGTAATTCAGGGACAGACAGACAGTTTATCGGTTTCTTTGTTTCTTGCTACATGCACACACACACTCATACACACACACTGTCCACCGTACCTTGATTCTTATTCTTAAACACGAGTCTCAAGCACCACTGTTGACTTCTGGGTTCTTCTCATTTTAGCTTTTACTTCTTGTGTTTGTTTTTATTTTTTTTGCCTTGCAAGGCATATCACGCCTTTTTCCGAGGAATTATCTTTACTGTTTAATGGAGGAGGATGTTTTAAGGGTTGTTCATTTTCTTCCTTGTTTTATTTCTTTCTCTTTTTTTCTTTTCTTGACGGTTTCTCGCATCTTGTCACTACTTTTATGTTTTCTTTTTCTTCATTCTGCCCGATACCACACCCATTTATATCACCATCAACCATCACATGGCAACTAAACAAGACATTAACAAGAACAAAAACAAAACCTAATCATTTAGAACAACAAGCTCCCTATTTTTACTTCCCTCTATTGATTTCTGTTGTATAATTTCTCGGTACCTTGTCTTGTTCTATCAAACAATACCCTAACCCTACCAATAATACCTATTAATTTCACAATATTATTACATTACGTGTTCTACGACACAAGTTCCAATATCAATCAATTGAAATTATAATTATACATCATGTGTGAAATACCTATAAACAATAACTAATCAAATAACAAAGAAAAAAGAAAAAATAGGAAAAAGGGCATCATAAAAATTTCCCTTCCTCACCTAAATCCCCATGTCTTCAAAACCCCTTCATCAGCATCCATTCAACGCCTCAGAAACCCCGCCTCCCGCATCTCCCTCAAATATTCCACATCCTCAACTCCATGTAAACCTCCCATCTCCGGAACACTCATACTCCGTCCATGTCCCGTTCCAATCGCAGTCCCAATCCCGGTCTGACTCCCTGTCCCCTGGCTAGCAAGTGACGACTCGGAAGTCCGCAAGCGATCCACCAAAGAAGAACAAGAATCGGCACAATCTTCAACGTCCGCGTCGGCGCTTTCATCGTTAGGAGCGACGGATGCGCCGGCGAATGACTCCGCAATACTCCCGGTTCCATCAAAGGCACCACGGTCGCTTCTCCGGTTCGAGCTATCACCCGGTAACCGCTGTGACGTTGATGTCTCTCTTTGTCTCTCGCGTCGCGGACCCGCAGTCGAGCTTTCGCTAGTCCGAGCACTACTACCATCTTGTAACGAGTCAAACATATACCGTGGCTCCGACATTGCTCTAATATGCCGTCTATGCCACCGTCTTCGTATTGCCTGCAGACGTGCCTTTGTGCCAATGCTGTAGTTACTAGCCCAACTCTCTCTTCGTTCAGGGAATTCACCTCTAGAAATTTGTCCTGATGAGTTGTTGCGCATGGTTTCAAAAAAGTCTCGCCGGGCGGCCAGTTCACGCTCACAGCTGAGCGGGGAGTGGGCACCCGAACGACTAGAAAGATATGAGGGAGTGTTGATATCAGTTGGATTCCAGAGTGCGTCACGGAAGGACCGTTGCGGCTGTAGAGGTTGGACTTGGCGGCCACGTTGGCGGACTTCGATTTGTTGGACGAGGAGTTCAGGCTCGCGGAAGACGGAGATGCAGCGGGCAATGTGTGTGGAGGTATTGTCGCGGACGACAGCTTGCAAGTTGCGGATGGGGACAGCTTCGGCGGTTTGTAGTTCAATGTCGTTTTCGGTAAAACGCGGCTTACGCCGTAGGGATGGGGCTTCAGCATAATGGGTACTGGAGGTGGCAGCACCGGATGTGAGCTTGTTGTGGTTCGGCCAAGTGTCACGGGCTTGGTTGCGTGATGGGGCGCTAGCAACGATAGTATCGTCCGAGTCTTCCTCTTCTATCGTGGAGATGGAAAATGTCGCGCTGTAAGCACGGCGCCCTAGGGGGCGGCCACTGGCTCGTGGGGCACTGGCTCGTGGGGGTGTGCGACGCGGTGGGGCGATGACGGCAGGAGCCGGAAAGGTTATCGTAGATTGTGGAGGCTTGTTGTTAATAGGACTAGAGGAAGAAGAAGAGGCAGAGGCTGCAAGGGCATATTCTAGACGGGAGCATTCCAAAAGGGAACCGCTGCCGTTCTCGACATCAGATGCATCAAGGCAAGACGTATTATCAAAGGCGTTGCCGACAATAGACAAAGCTTCGGCCTTGACACGTGCAAGGAACTCCTCATCAGATGATGTGTGTCCACTTGTGCAAAGCTGGTAGATTCGCGGATCATGAAAACTCGCATCATCGTCATCGTCATAATCATCTTGCTTATTCTCACCTAATCCCGTTAAATCACTCTGAACCACAGACTGCCGATCTTGCGACGACAGTCTGGTTTCGGTTTCTCTCGGCGTCGCAAACAAAGAGCTTGGGATTGTAATGAATGAAGATCGATTACCGGGATCGCCCCATGTCATAGGAAGTGTCGGGGTTGGTTGTGTGGTGATGGCATTCTCGATGCAGTATTCAAAGACGGTACGCTCATGTTCCTGCACGGCAGCACATGGACAGAGGCAAGAGCCGGCAAAATCACGGAGTTGAGAACCGGGGATTCCAAGGCGATGGCGGATGTGGCGGCGTTCACGGGCGATATAGAAACCCCAGCCTGGACACAGACGTTTTCACATGTTAGTAAGTTTAATCAAATCGATACATGATGACGTCATTGATATGGCTGGCCAGGGTTGCAGAATCAATAAACATACATCCAAATAAAGAAGTTCCAAAGCATTCCATACACGCCGCAATGCCTTCTTTTCGCAACGCATCTCCAAGGCCCGCTTCGCCTTCGTCTAGGTCAATCAGCCGCTGGCGTGTGCGGCCAAATGTCAAACAAGGCGTGGCGAGCGTCACCCACATGTTGGTTCTTTTGGCATTTTTCCAGTAGCCATCTTTGGCGGTGGCAAGGCGAGTATTTGTGGGTGTGGGGATGAGGTTCCCTGGGGTTTGATGGGGGTGTCCACGGCGGGGGGGGCCGGCGAGGGCTGGGTTAAAGGAGTCGGTGCGACGAGCGGGTTGTGAGGGTGGAGGATTGGAGGAGCGGAAGTAATTGAGGATGGCGGACATGGTGGCGGGTGTGAGGGTGATGGCGGTAGGGTAATGCATCGAGGTGGATTGGGTGGGTTGGCCGAGGTGACCGGGAAGATGCTCAGCCAGATAGCTGGTTTCTAACGGCAGCTAGAAAGACTGACGACAACTAAAAAGGTAAGAATGATTATTTGATTGGTTAATACTGACGACGTATTCTTCTAGACCAGCTATAAAGACTATGTTGTCAATAACAAAGAGCTTGGCCGTGCGCAACAAAGACCCTGATATCAGTAAACTTCTCCGTATGGTGTAGATAGATAGATGTACAGACAGACGATAACAACCTGTGTATAGAGGCGGCAATAGAAATGACGCAAGAAACACAAACAAATTCCTTGGATAAAGAAACTTGACCACCCCCCGATACAGCGAAACAGCGGAGAAGTCCATCTTTTAACGGCGTCTCTTCTCGCCGATACATCTCAGCCTTCTCATCATCCAAATTAGGGAGTTACGATTTCCCCTCCCAATAATCAACCTCCTTCCCAAAATCAATAACTACCCCGCCTATTCTCAAACTTGGCAATCACCGAAATTACCATCACGTAACCAGCCAATCATATTCAATAGGACATTTTATTATACCCATCACCAACTCTCTACCTCCTCCATGAGCCTACAAATAACCCTTCTCCCATTAACCCATACACCATCCAAATTGACACAGCTCGCAAACCCCCTAAACAAGTAGACCTCCAAATATTGGCACATTCCTCCCCATAAAAGGGATATCCACCATTATATGTGTTCACAATAGCGCATCAGTGTACTGGGAAAAAGACGATGAGTGTTTTCAAAAGGGCGGGAATGGTGGAGCCCTAGAGGGAATGGTTTGGTGGCGTTATAATTGGGCGTGTTGAAGACAGAGGGAGGCATAAAGACAGGAGTAAAGACAATGGTTGGGAAATACTTGTTTTGATTAGTCAAGGAGGGTAAAAGACAAAAGGGATAGGATAAAGGAAGAGCCAAATAAAAGATAATGCCATATATATATATATATATATATATGTGTGTGTGTGTGTGTGTGTGAAATCAGCAACCTCGCTGAATCGACATCATACTCCGACAAAAACTTCATCTTATCAATATCAACAAAAATAGACATGCAACCCGCAAAGGTCTATATAGAGAAGCAAAGGACTCGACTCCAGGTAGAGAACAGTATCTCTTGTGTGTCTATAACCTCGGCAACCCACATTACCCAAGAAACATGACAAACATAAAACCAATAAAATGAAAATGAGACGAGATCAAAGAAAAAAAAAAAAAATTAGCATCAATGATTAATGAATGTCATGACACGCGGGGGTAAAAAAAAAATAAAAATAATAAAAATAATAAAAAAAAATAAAAAAAAATTCCATCCCAATACAACTAATTAGTTAGTCAAGTCACCAAGTCACCACCTACTTGCTCACACAATGGCCAGACTCTCTATCCCTATCCCTGTTCCTGTTCCTGAACCTGAACCTGAACCTGAACCTGAACCTGAACCTGAACATAGTATCCCTCTGGCCACAACAGTACCAGTCCCTATCACAATGTCTCCCGTTTGACTAACCTACCAGCCAAACATCGAAAACCAACTGCGTACCGAATCACTAGTCGTCTGCTTAGCTTGTTGGGCCGCTTCAGTCACAGGGACCGTAGCAGCCATAGGGAACATGTTGGAGAAAAGGAAGAACATGATAAGGAGTGAGACAAAGGCAACGAAAGCGCGGCGCATCAGAGGAGACATGCGGCCTTCTTCGCTGATAAAGGTGCGAGCGTAAGCGGCGCCAGAAGCAGCAAGAGTTTTGATCTGGCCCCAGCCGAGAGAGTAGACACTAAGACCACCAAGGGCAATGCTATAACCAAGGAACTGCATGGGGGTGATGGGCGTACCCCAGATGATGACAGAGATGATGACAAGGAGAATGGCCTTGAGGATACCAGCCAGAGTGAGGACGAGGGAAGAAGTCTTGCCAATCTGTTGAGACAAATGTTAATAAAAAGGTGGGATATAGAAACCGCGATGGATACGTACAAGGAAAACAGAGGCAATGTTGAGGAGGAAGGCAACGGATCCATTGGCAAAAAGGACAAAGATACCAGTGGTCCACAGATCTTCCATCTTGAAGCTAGGAATCTCAGTGAACAAAGCAACTAAACAGTTCATGGCAGCGCAAACAGGCGCAAAGTAGTAAAGCGAGACCAGGGGATCCATCTTGAAATCGTCACCAGATAGCAACACCTGGATCATGGTCAGGCGGATGCCCTCAAAGACAATGCCAAGAACCTGGTAAATGAAGCCAATCATGGAAAACTGAAGCTCGCCAGCACTGGTAATGGCCACACCGAGGGTGATGACCAAAACATTGAGCCAAGTCTTGAGCGTAGGGTTTTGGATACCCCAGACGTATCCAATGAAGAGAACAGCGCAAGGCGCAGCAGACTTGAGCATTTGGATATAAGCGACACTCAAATACATATAAACCATGTTGCTAAAGACAAGCGAACCGCAGTAGCAGACACCAATGGGCATGACGGCACGCAAGTAGACACGGCCTGTCATTTTGACCTTGAAACGACCATCAATCAGTGATGTGGTGCGCGACAGTAACTGCGTCATGGCAGTTGAAAACAATAGATGCCAGCATGTTAGAAGGATAGCTGGAAGAAGAGCGATTATGTTAGCAATGGGCGTATGTATCCATCGAGGTGGGTTGTGCTATAGTTGAGCCAGCGACGGGGATCACTTACGATAACCTAGAGTATGATGACCATGTTAGTTAGTTAGTATATATATATATATATATATACTGAGTATGAATTCAGAATTGTCGGCAAGGGGTGCAACTTTGGTTGCGAATCCCAGGGGTGAAAGAGCCCGCGCCGAGCTTCCTTGGCCTGGAGGGGGGGGGAAGAAAAGAAAACTTACGAAAGTTACGGTCAAGAAGCCATTTGTTGAACAGAATAGTCGAGTTGGAAAAGAACATCCAAGCACTATCAAGAGTCAACCCCCCCAAATGTTAGCAGATGTATGTATATAGGCACAGACGCAATTTAGGTGCCAACGTGCAGATGCACGTCCTAGTGGCGATTGAACAATCACTCAGAAACTTTAGAGTAGTCGCAAATATTTCAGCGGCCATACCAGCGAAGCCAACAGGTCTTTTGCGCGGGGAATCAAGTTGACATACACAATGTAAAACCCAGGATGCAGGCCTAAACCAGCCTTACGGGTCGCGGCCTCGACCTGAGCTTTTTCAACCTGCGGCGACGAGAGGGGCAGACTGTCGCGCGGCGGTGCCGACGATGATGAAGACATGGTGGCGAATTGTATAGGGTAGCAGAGGTGTCGGGGTATAAAAGTCTAATTTCGGAGGGTATAATAATGGGTGAAAGGCGGATGGTGCTCTCAATAGAGACACACACACACACACACACACACACACACATACACACACACACAAACAAACAAGGAAAAAAAGGAATGGATGAATGTAAACGAATGTGACGGCGAAGTTGGAAAAAAAAGTCAGACTGTAACAGAACAACGTGCTAATCGCAAGAAAAATGAGCGGCCGTGCTACAAGAGCAGGGAAATGCTGTAGAAAGAAGGTAAAAATTCGGACAGAAAAGTGAGAGAAAGAAAAAAAAAAAAAAAAGAAAAAGAAAAAAAAAAGAACCCAAGACCACCAGGAGACGAGGAGGGGAAGCGAATGGGCACACACAAAATAAAACAAACGGCACGGACTTGAAAGACAAGAGTTAAATAATGAATGACGAATGGAACGGAATTGGGGTCTAGGCGACGGTCTGGCGAGGTCTTGGATGAAGAATGTATAGTGATGGGCGACAAAGATGATGACGATGTCAGAGATGAGATGTTGAAGGAAAATGACAAGGCTGTAAAAAATAGTCTGATAAGGCTGCATCAAAGTTGAGAAAGGAAGGAAAGAACAAATGTCCATGATTTTGTTCAGGGTAGTTGCCTACATTCATTCATGTACATTTTCAGAAAGAACTCGACTTTGTTTACTTTATCACCGGTATTTGTACTAGGTTTTACCATGGTTCATAACCAAGCCTACCACATATAAGATCTACATGAACACTTGAACATATCAGTCAACAACCTCCTAACAACATTCTCTCCCAAGGATATCATCCTCTCCCAAGGATATCATCAGTCTGGGTGTTTCAAGTTGCTTGCCAAACTCCTTCCCCCCCTTCCAGCCTGGTTAGATTCATTAATAGCATACATAGCCTGCCTTCTATATCCACCCCCCCCCCCCCCCCCAGGTCAGTGGATCTCCTTCAGGGTTCTGTAACAGATATGCGCAGAGCCGCGTTCTCTCGGTGTAGCATCTTTTATGGTTCTCGTGGTTTGCTGGTTCCTAAGATTTCGGGATTTTTCCTAGTGACTGACGCCCCGTAGCTTCATCATGGTCGGGTCCAGCGGTTATATTGAACAAAATATTTGCTTCCAAAGTAGATGCCGAGACAACCTTGGCTAGGGGGGGGAGGGGGGCGTATCTTCTCCTATCTTGTTCACATCTATGATCTCCTCGGTTGACCGCTTGCTTAATTACATTTATAACTCCATATTGAAACCCTGAAAATCACCGACACCATGGTCTACCTCCAAGTCACATCTACAATTATCTCGATATATCATCTACCTGTGTCTCGTTTGTCATATCCCCCACGTGAAACCTCTCTCACTCCAATCCGTCGCCCCATTCCAGCTTGTTCGCCATCACCACTATCAACCACATTCCACATATATTATGCAAGGGATTTAAATGTATGAAACAACAACATGAGTTAAACTTGCCAGAGCATCACCACTAACAAAAGTACGTTTTCAACATTCAAAATTGAAGGATCTTGCTATATCGACAAACATAAAAACGGTATACAAAAAAGTCTAGAAAACCACACCAACCCAATCCTTGCGTCTCGGCTTCCCTCCCCCCTGACTAACTTCAAAAAAAAAAAAAACCTAACCCTTCTCTCCTTGCTTGATCATCATGACATACAAATGCTAATCCCCGTCTTCTTCATCATATAATGGAGCCCATATGGCCCATAAGCCTCTGGTGCTGGATCTCGCCACAACTTTTCCAACAACTCAATAGCCTGTAGCACATTGGCCGTCTTATACCGCGAGAACCGCAGTCCTTCATAGACCATGCTCTGCTGTGGCTTGATAATCAGCACAGAGCCAACAATCATGACAGGCCAGAGTAGAATTGCACACATGCTACATGTCGCTAGTGACACCATGGTGGCCATGGCCGAGTTGACATGCTCTTGGATTTCCTGTATGATCCGAGTATCATTGACCACGCTTCCGCATTTAGATGCTTTGAGGTATATCTGAAGGGCATGCCGATATACTGCGGCTAGAGAGTCGCGGTTGGCGTCCCAGATGACTTCGGTTTCCTCTCGAGGTTCCCAATTCTTGATTCTTTGTTCCAGTTCCTCAAACTTTGCCCTCAAATCAGCACTCATGGCATCTTCCGACTCCTCAAGCCGATGCCTAGCTAGCAAGGCAACACACGGAATTAGTGAAAAGAGGCCATCAATGGATGAAAAGATGGCCCCCGAACTCCCGAGACCGGCGATTTTCTCGTTGAATGAAAAGACAATAGAGTCAAGGGGTAATGTACGGTCTTCATCAAGACCATATGGAGTAATGTTGGCGACGAGAATGAGATAGGAGTAAATCTCTAGCATGGCTCCCTGTAGTTTCTCGTCGATAGATGTAAATGAGCTTGGCATATCATCTTGCATTGAGAGTAATATGCTCCTGAAAGCTCGAAGATGGGGGAAGATGGTACCACGATGGTGGCGTTGTAGAGACTATTGGTGGAAGGTTAGTACATTTTGTGTATTTCTAGCTAAGCAGTAGACAGACTCTTGACGTGAAACTCACCTCGATGTGGCAAAGAAGCATCACAATGGTCATAGTTCGAAGCTTATCTTGCCGACCTTGCACAGCACTGTTGCTTGCTGTCATCTTTTCCCGAAGTCCCTGGAGAACCAGCCCATAGAGAGCTAATGTCGCCCTCTTGAGGGCAGGATTAGGGTCTTCTATTGATGCACATAAATGCGTACCACCAAGACAGAGAACAGCCTCCATTAGTAGATTATCAGAGTGAGCCAACGGCATGACATATTGCAGAAATGGATTCTCTTTGACGTTGTTAGAGACAAGAATCTCTGTGGTGACGTGGAGATAGTGCTCCAGGAATCCGTTTGATAAGGCCTTGAAATATGCCGTCTTTTTAGATGGTTCAGATATGAGTTGGAGAGCTGGTGAGTTGGGTATTGAGACGGCAGAAGATAGGGTCACTGATAGATTTGAAAGTATTGCTCGGGTAGTTGATGATGGTGAGCGAGGTGTCCGTGGTGGCAATGGATTTGGGATCAAGTCTGTCTGTGTTCCGCTTGATACCATGCCCAAAGGTTTCACCGAGTTGGCATGAGAATGTCTCCCGTTACTTTTACCCGGATCGACTGTCTCAGCACTAGTGTCACCCTCTTCAACTCTCGTCTCAACCGTATTCTTACTCCGTTCCATCTCCGTCCCCTGATCCGCCGTTCCGCTTAGTCGTATCTCCCCACCAGTCTCAGTCTCTCGTACTGTCCCCGGCCTGACCACCGGATAAACACACTCCCGTCCACTGCGCTGACATGTCCAACATGACGGTTTAGTTTCGTCACACTTTTTCTTGCGTTGCCGACACAACATGCAGGCGCCACGTGAGCGGGAGAAATAAGGTCGGAGGCCACGACAATGAACCGGCCTGTCGGATCGCTCGGTGCCTTCCGCCATGGAGAGTGGTGACATTAGAATAGATGTGTCAAGCAACAACGTGACAGACGCGACTATATGGAGTCTCGGGAAAGATCCCGATTAGCAGAAGGAAAATAAAGGTACTTGAAGGATATATAGGTAGATACACATATATCCGTAGCTTGTGTCCGAGGCATTCCCAGAACCTGGTCATGTATAGGTAGTATACACACTCGTACGTAGCTTCAACTTTGAATCGACCAGGGACAGATAGAAAAGGAGAAAAGAAAAAACCCCCCAAGACACACAACAAACTGTGAACGGTTCAATCTTGATGTCAGTCACGAATCCAACCAGCCAACTGGTTCATAACGGGAAGACTATAAGAGGGCGGCGACAGTTAATCGGCCCACGTCAGGCCAGCAAGAGTCAATAACTGGACACCGAATTTGGGTGATCCAAGGGTGTGTGGTCAGTCGGTCCAAGTGGTGAAGTGAACAGTAGACTTTGGAGATTGCCGGGTCTAATTCAGGTACATCTCCCGATAGATGCATGCAAAAGGTGACCACTCGACCTCTGTAATGAGAGTTCTAACCCCAAAAGTAAAAGACTGTGAATATATAGATGGCACTCCCGGTACCCGAAAGTCGGTTGTCGCTTCCCTCGTGCTGCTGCTTCCCAGGGCTGTATAAGTGAATGAATTCCCCAGATCAAGAAACGAGCGAAATAATAAGAATAAAATAAAGGGCCTAGAGACAGCAGCAGAAGTCGGGAAAAATCGTCGGATTAATATGTTTTTGTGAAAACAGAATGATGAACGCTCCTGATATCGCAGCGGTCGGAGCATGCGGAAGCTATAGAGGCGGTACGGGGATTCTGCCGGTTAGCGGTAGCAGGAACAGGCGTCCAAGACAAAAACGAGTGACAGAAAAGACAAAAATGGCAAAAGAGGTATAAAAAAAAAAAGTAAACAAATAACTAAAAACAACAAGTGAGGCTGTTTTGTTGTTGTAGATTGACATGAATTGCCAATACTTTACAAAGCCCAAACCAGTCGCCCCCGTCCCTTCGGCTCGGCGTAGGATCTCTCAGGAAGTTTGCCGTTTGGTTCCTTTCGCTTTAGACTTTTTGACGTCAAAAAAGTCAAGTGCCTTGTTCGATCTCAGTCGAGGAATACAGGTCGATGACGAACCGAATTGGGGGGGGG
>MKGJ01000010.1:48085-76790 GCA_002018255.1 Bretziella fagacearum | reverse complement strand
GGGGGGGGGGGGGGGAGGGGTGTAGAACAGACCACCCCAAGTCCTAGCTCAGGGATCAACGTAAGAGGCGAGGTGAGATAATTCTAGGGTTATTTATCTCGATAGGGTTGTCTTATCAATATCCGACGGATAGATAAGGATTTTGTCTGACGGGATAGGAGCTTCTTTTGGCAGCATTATAAGTCTTCACTATAGTTGGCATGATAAAGATGAATATAATGCCATATAGACCAATTGGCAATAAATCTGGAACAGAAATGTCACCAAAAATGGATTTTAGCATGTATTCTTGATTATCATCTCAAGGAGAATCTTCCAGGGACTTTACCTGTTTGTTTACTTGACATGGTCATACCCTAAATATCATTAACCCTTGTGATACTTGTACATGAGCTTCATCTTATGTGCATAATAATTGGAATTCGCAAATCACTTGTACACTACAAACATATTTGTTTTTCTTCGACATTAGATGACTTGTTCACAGATTTAAGACTCAAATCACTATAGCCCACCTCAATCCCAAAGTAGAAAACCAAGTTTCCCTAACAACAGATTGTTGCCTGGTGGTGACATGAAAACTTTTCAATGTACAAACGCAATAGTATTTCCTACAACAAATAATAGGCAATGTACACATTCTTTTCTTTTCTTCTCTTCACCTTTGAACCTGTTATTCCACAATCACTCTCGCTTGCTTTGCCCTCGCATGAAATCTCTTGATCAATCTCATAACAAACATATCGACAGTTACCTTTCAATATTTTCTTCATATAACTAGCTCCTTCCTTGACCCCACAATGCAGCTCTTTAACCGCTCTCGTCTTATTGCCATCATCATGAGCCTGGCTGTAGCTCTCCTCTACTTTATGGGGACCAGCCTGCTCTGGCAGCTTTCCGTTCTGCCATTTGCGCTCCAGCAGCGCAACTTTGAGATCCTGCACGGCTTGCAGGATCTCGACTTCTCGGGCTACGCCCCGTACAGCAGCTCGTTTGTCCCGCCAGTTGGTACTCCTGACGTCCACTATCTCCAGAACCAATCATTCTTTTACGACTACTGCTGGAGACACCACCTGGCAGCCGACTCGTTCAACAATACCCGCAACCGCCAGATTGTGGATCTCGTGCTCTTCCAGGATGACTTTGACGACCTGGAAGTCCGCCTTGGCCAGCTCTTCCCCTACGTGGACCGCTTTGTGGTGATCGAACTGGACTACACCTTTGATGGTCGTCCTAAGCCTTTGAACTTCTTCAACAACTACAAGAGGCAGTTCAAGGCCTTTGAGCCCAAGATCACCACTCAACGGGCTCTGCTTGGCAAGTTCTTCTTCCAGTTCCGGCCTACTCCTGGTGAGGCTAGAGCTGCGATTGCCAACTGGACGAGCGGCTGGCTGATGGACTCTCTGGTTGAGAGGAACCTGGTTCACGACGGCGACGTTGTGCTGTACGGGAAGACCAACGAGCTTCCGCGTCCTGATGCCCTGATGACCATGCGCTACTGCACCATGTCTGATACCATCTCCCTCGAGGCAGACCGGTACCAGTACTCTTACCAGTACCGGGCAGTGGACAAGTGGCAGCACCCTCAGGCTTTCGTCCACAAGGCCGACGCTAAGCAGGTGAATTTGACCGCTTTGCGTCATGAGCCCAGCAAGTTGACGTTGCCGAACTCGGCGTGGTACTACGAGTACTGCGTTTCAACGTTCAGGGAGCTTGTCACGCGGGCTATCGGTCAGCTTGGGATGCGGAAGCCCAACGATTACTACATGGGCGAGCTGTTGAAGCGTGCCAGATATGGGAAGAGAGCGTAAGTACCAGCCTTAAGCCCCAAACATCTCTTCAAATCTGTTGAGCTCTGCTAATCCATTTCCGTTCTTTTTTCAGAATTCACGATCCCCCGTTTTTTTTGGTGGCTCCTAATCGTGATGTGCCGGACTTTGTCGCCCAAAACCGAAACTATCTCCGTCACCTGTTCGATCGGACACCTCCCAATGCCAATTTCAAGGATCTCCCAGCAGATGGCAACTACTCCAGTCTGCATTGGCCGGCCTGAACTGCTGCCTGGAGCCATACAGTAAGTAGTTCGCTTGTGATTGGTAGGTATCTACATCCAGGATGGAAGTCGCTTGCGTGTTGGCTTTTAGGGCAGCGTCAGCACTTGCACTCTTGGGCCATCATGACGTGGGAACTTGTCCCGAATGAACTTCTTCTCGATCTTTTTGGCCGCTTACTCTCGGTAAGAAGGCTTCTCTTCCCGTAACTGCTGCTCAAAAATCGTTCTGTGTCGTTGGGTTTAAAGTCTACTCATGTGCGCCTTGTTCTTTGTTTCTCCGTTTCCATCTCTCTCCCATCTACAAACTCACAAACACCGAAAACCAAGACATTCAACAATATGGCGCACTGGTTTGCCTTCATCTCGTTCTTTCTAACCTTGAGCCCTCATTTGGCTTTAGCCCTCAGCATTTTCCTCGTCGACTGTGGCCTCGGCCTCGATCCCCGGAATCCTTCTGGTGCCGAAGTTTACGAGATCTACCTTTACAACAACGCCAACAATGCTCTCGCTCATCCTAACCAGATTGTTGTGTTTCCCAAGGTGAACGGCTACCCCTGGAACGTCCGTGGTACGCCTGTCGACTTCCCCGACGGCACTGCCTGGAGCTTTGTCGTCGATGACAAGATTCCCAACTACGACTACGCTGGTTATGCTATTCACCGCGGTGTCAGCGGCAAGATTCTTGAAGTTCTCTACTGTTTTGCCGATCGTGGCGTGGAGATTGGCCTAGACCACAGCGGTTCTGGAGATCAATGCATCACGAGATTCCTTTGCCGTGAGCAGGGACCTGACATTCCTCTACCTCCACCCGAGACTGCTGCCCCAACTTCGCAGCCGACCGATGGTGTGACTTCTTCTTCTGCCACTAGCACCTTTAGCACTTCCAGTACCCCCTCGGGCACTGGTCCTTCCACTCCACCCGGTACCGGGACTTTTGGTCCTACTAATCCCAGTACCGGACTTTATCCTACTGGCACCGGTCCCTCAACCCTACCTGGCACTGGAACCTCTGGTCCCACTGGAACCGGCTCCGGAATTTCCCCTACAGGCACCGGTTTTGCTCAGCTTAGTGCCGACATTTCCCCTCGCTCCAACGCGCTCGATCTCACAATCGAAGTCCATCCCCGTCAGGTCCGCGTTGAGCGTATTTGGACGTCCATCATCCAGCAGGCCTCTGTCGATATTTGGGGTAACTGTCCTGCCAACGCTCGGTCGTTGACCGACAAGACCAAAATCAGTTACCAGTGTCTTGGCAGCGAAATCCGCGAATTTGATCGCAAGACTATTGTGCCTATCCTCCTTGATACTCTGTATCGCCTCGGCCAAGAGAAGACCTGGATTGAAGAGAAGAATGGTTTTACGATACTGCCAATGTCAATGTCACTGACTGTTACCGACGGATCTCGTCAGGCGTCCATCAAGTATAACCTCATCTCGGAAAAGTTTGAGTTTATTGGTGCTAGATGTGTGGCCTGCAACGAGTCCATGTTTACCGATCGCTGGGACGGCGCGGCTGTCCGGGCCTTTTCTCCTCAGTTGTCGCAGGAGGTTACTGTACTGAAGAGTTGTCTTCCTAACGAGCACTGCGTGTCAAGTCCGAAGGTGGAGGTGGAACCGAAGGAGGGTTCCTCGATTTGGTGGTAAATAGGTTTTGAGCGGTGATGAATGACCTTGTCGTTCTTTTTCTTTTACTATATATCTACATATCGTCAAGCCAGAACATCATGTTAGCTATACTTAGGGCATATATCTACATAGTGTTACAGAAAATCATCAAAAAGACCAAAAAAAAAAAATTCATATTTAACCATTTTGGTATCATCTTGCGTGACTTTGTATGTTATGTTTACGCCTTGACGACCATGGCTGAGGGCTCCATGCCCTGGCCCTCCTTCAATACATTGGCCTTGCGCAGAATCGACACACACTTTTCAACGACAGCAGCTTCAACACCCTCGGTCTTGTCAGCAAACTTGACCGTCTTGAGCCACTCACGAGCATCAGTCTCGGAGTAGTCCAAGTTAGTCGAGATCCACTCAACAGCCTCCTCCTGGTTCTTGTTAAAATGATCAATACCCTGATCAATCTTTGCAAACAGATCCGTAACTCTAGTGTCTAGCTTTCCATTCCCAGCCGCCAGCTTGGTTGACGCAACAATCTTCCAGCTGCTCCAGGGAGTGTAAATCTCACCGACGCGACGAATCTCACCCGAGTCGTAGTACTTCTTGGAGGTAAAGTGCTCCCACATGAAGAAATCGGCCGACGAATCATTCACGGCGTCGCGAAGGTTGGCAAAGTTGTTGAGGATGACAGTGTCGGAGTAAGGGGCAGTCCCCGGGACAAGCCACTTTTGCTGGTCAGCAAGGACGAAGCCCATGACGTAGGAGCCGGAGCCGATGCGGGAGACACCAATGCGGGAGTTGTGGAGGGAGGAGACGTCGGGGATATCCGGGCGGTTGGCACCGGTGGAGATGGCCCAACCTGATATGTAGGTTAGTTTTTTTTTATGCCTGTGGGAGAATCTACAGGCGTATGGGGAAGCTTACAGAGTGGGGTCTGTACGTAGGTGCCGACAAGGCGGTAGCCGCCGTCTCCGGGGGTGTCTTCCTTGCCGAGACCAGCGATCCAGCCCTCGGTGAGACCGACGGCAACGTCGATTTCGCCAGAGCGGATGGAGGTGATCATGTGGCCGGTGCCGGAGGGAAATGAAATGAGTTCGGCTTCGAGGCCAAAGTACTTCTTGGCGAAGAAGAGTGGGGTCGAGAAATGCTCCGGCACGTAGCCGATCTTGAGGGGGGTGGACATGGTGGCGATGGAGACGATGGGATTTTTGAGGGAATTTCTAGATGTGATGAAGATTAGATAATTACAAATGAGGTCTAAAAAATCACACTAAGGTGTTTTGGTGAGAGGGACATTCGTTGGCTTCATTGAGACAGGGTTATAAACCCTAAATAGGATGTAACCCCGCTGTTGCGCACGGGTTAGGAAGGAGCTGGTACTGCGGCGTGATTGCGGGTCAAGCGACTGAGATGCAGAATTACGGTTGCATTAAAGCTCTTGGCTATGCGGTTTGAGAGTCTGGTAACCACCAATAAGATGATATTTTCTGGAAGTTACTGGGGAGCTTAGGTATATTATATCTCAATGTTACAGTTGACGGTCTTGATTTCGGTGGGATCGGATCTGGTGATGGTTTTGGAGTTGTAGGATGAATAAAGTCTTGGCGGTTGAATCGCTAAGTATAGAGAGTTGTTAGCATTGGTAGACTGGCATACTTTATCTTACCAATGAAACTTGGTATGTTGCCAATGCCAACAGTATAGTAACCCTGGTGATAATAACCCTAGAGACTCTACGACTTATACCTCCTTCCATATCTCGATCTTGTTCAAAAGCTAGGAAGGCATGATGTCTTCACGTGCAGTGAGAAACACTAAATTGAGAAGGTACGGAAAACGTACTTTTCATAGAAATCACAACATGACTATATTGTGTTTCCTTTCCAACCATCATGTCCATTTCTACCGTTGTCATCCAATACCATCTTATGCCTTCGGCATTTCTTAGCTACTGTCATTAATCAAGTTCTTTTTATTGCTGTTAATCGTTTGTGATTACCATCATGTATTCATCAATCTTCTTCCTTCTGGCTCCGCTGTTGGCTACCGGTGTCATAGCCCATGACCTCACCGAGGACCAGAAGCAACACATGACTAGATCCCGTCCTCTTCTCCAACATTGTCAGGCACACTTTCTCGAGGAAGACCACAAAAGTGTCACAGCCAAGCGTCACATTGACAATCTCAAGCGTGCCAAGGAACATCACGGCCTTGGACATGTGTAAGTTATCATTTGCTTCTTGGCCTGTTTATCGTGCCCTTGATTGACTTAACAATCCCTCATCGACAGTCCGGTTCCCATCAAAGCTCACTACGACGTGCACCAAGCTCATTCTCCGAACGATGTTCTCCGCGTCAGCCACCAAGTATTTCAGGAGTGGGACGAACTATCTCTCACCCAAACTTTTGGAGACTCCAACGTCTGCGCTCTAACTCCCGAAGGAGACATCGGCCCTCTTTGTACGTCAATATGCATTGATTCCCTTCTACCAGACTAACAAGCATTTGTCAGACGTCGGTAACCAGCACATTCGTTCTGATTTGAGAGATGGCCAGATTGGTGTTCCTCTTCACCTTGAAATCCAGGTCATTGACCAAAAGACTTGCCAGCCTGTCTCTGACGCCTATATCGACTTTTGGGCATGCAACTCAACTGTAAGACTCACCATTGTGTACATGATGTTTGCAAGACATGCTGACCATATCAAAGGGCGTTTACTCGGGTGTTCTTGACTTCCCTGGCAACGGAAACCCCAGGGATCGCTCTCTTATCAAGAAGGAACACGGGCGTGGTATCCAGCCCACTGACCTTGACGGCATTGCGCACTTCATTGTCAACGTCCCCGGTCACTACGTCGGACGCTCCACTCACATGCATGGTAAGCCCATTCAAAGTCTTGCTCGCATTTTATCCGGGTACTAACCTATTATAGTCGGCGTCCATCACGATGTAAACGTGTTCCGCAATGGTACCATCAAGGGCGGACGTGTCTCCCACATTGGCCAGCTCTACATGGATCAGGCTATTCTCCATGCTGTCGAGAACATTCACCCATACAACACCAATACCGGACCCTGGACCCAGAACTCCGAAGATGCTCACTTCCTTGAAGCCGCCACTGGAGGAGACCCGGTTCTCAAGTATTCTCTTCTAGGTAGAGATGTTGCCCAGGGTATGTATGGCTGGATCCGCCTAGCCGTTGATATGGATGCCCATCGTCGGATGCCGGGCTATACTGAAGAAAAGGTCAAGCGCGAGGTGCTTGATATCCCTGGCGAGGGTCAAGTTGAGGCTGAAGATGAGATCGCTTCCAAGGATACTAGCAAGAAGCCTCTGGCTCTGCCTCTGCCGCAGGCTCTTCCGAAGATGTACATGTACGGGTCCAGCTTTATGCCCCAAGACTTGAACGCCCAGCCGGAGGAGGAACAGCAGGCAATCGAAAACAAGCGTATTCACCAAGATGCCATGGAAATTCTCCAGGACAACAAGACCAAGGCCACCAAGAGCCAAGGCAAGAGCAAAGACCCGGTTTCTGAGAACCATCTTGAGATTCAGCACGGCCCGGAGGCCAAGTGAGCGGGCGGGTAAGCAGGCGGGAGAAGGTTGGACGAAGTAGAGTTATTGTGGAAGGCTTTTATCATTGAAACCATGCTATCATAAAAAAAATAAAACCCATGCATCATTTCATACCCAGATATCATTTCCCATGACCGTAACCGTTGAACCGTAAAACATGAACAAAATTGCCAAGGACTGATAACAACAAAAGAAGAAGGCACGGCAACACGTGACTGAAGCTAGAACAAACAGATGCCCTAGTCTATCGGACATCATGCCTTCCAAAACAAGTAATATAAAACTGTAAATGTGCACAAAAATGAATTGTGAAAATTCATGATGAGAAAAGGAAAGAAGTGAAAATTCTGATCCTGCCTAGAATCTTACAAAGTGTGAAGGAGAAAATAGAACTTTGACAGCCCAAAGATCTCGAACTGACAAGTTCTTTTGTTCTCACAATCACATTTTGAATTCCTTGACAGAATATGGTAGAGATCCAAAGACCACATCAAGCGAGAAACTTGAGAGAAGGAACTTCAAGATCCAAGTTTACGACATTTCACTCGGTAAGTCGCTGGTTAGACCCTTAGGAGGAAGATCACATCAAAGATAAGAAGATTAGAAGTAGGTGCTAACACGAAATTGAGGTTAAGCCCTCCCTTGATTTCCCGAAGTACCATCAGCAACAGATCCGTTCCCAGAATTAGCCTTGGCCGCCAACGACACGAGGTCATGCCGCGAAGCACCACTCAAATCAACAACGGGCGCAGCCATACTGGCACTGCTAGCTCGCCGCCCACGGATGACACTGCCGACTGCACTCTGGAACTTACTCCGCGGGGTGGACGTTGTTTCGATGCTAGGGGCTCCGAGGCTAGTGCGGCGACGCAACATGGGGAGTTTGCTGAAGAGAGACCCGGAAGTAGTTTGCGGGAGGGGTTGGGAGACGGAGGATGGCAGCGGGGGAGTAGCGGTGCCGGTGCCGGTGGTTCCGGCGGTTCCTGGGCGGCTGATGGGGCGAAGGGAGGTGGGCATGTTGAGGATGGAGTTGGCGGCGGAGGTAGTCCCGTGGGGGGAACCCTCACGGTTACGGGAGGTGCTTTCATTGGTGTCGGTTTTCTTGAGGCTGTTGGGACGACTGCCTGGACGGCTGTTTCCCAGGAGGGAGGCAAAGGTCTCGCGGTAGCTGCTGTTGTGCTCGCTGTTTGGCCGGGGGAGGTTTTGTGGGGGTTGGGGAGACGGGAGAGGGAGAGGTTGTTGGGGGTGGATGTCCTGCGTGGGGCGCTCCGATATGGGGTGCTCGAGGCTAGAGCGGGTGCTGGGGGTTTGCGGAGGGGTTTGTGTGGTGATTTGAGGGTTTTGGGGGACCGGGGGGCTGGAAAGGGGGACAATGGGTGGAGAAGGTGGTTGCGCGGTGGGGATGGCGGGGGTGGAGGAGGTGTCGGGAAGGACAGCTGGGGCAGCAGTGGTGGGAGTGGTGGGCTGGACAGTAGTCTGAGCGGGTTGCTCCGGTTGCACCTCTTCCTGCTCATCCATGGGCTGTTCTGGCTCTTCCTCGATTTTATCGAGCCGCTCCTTGATCTGATGCGCGTGCTGATTCCGCTCGATTTCGTCGTGTACTCCCTCGTGGCTCCGGTCTGTCTCGGGCAGCGGACCTCGGTTTTGAGTCACTTCTTGGGTCAATTGTTCCAGCTGTGGCGAGGTCAGTTGAGGTGGTTGATCCTCTTCCTCGGCGATAGGTTGCAGGTGTTCGGGTTCTCTTTGGGAGAGGTCCATTTGTGGTTCGGGTTGGGAATTGGAGGGTGGATGCTGGTGAACGGACTCGTGAACAGTGTTCTGGACTGGTTCGGTTTCTTTGACAGTCATGGCGGAGAGGACCAGTGTCGGGGTGGAGTCAACAGACTTTACGGGCTCGATGGACTCGATGGGTTCAACATTCTGGACAACCTGGATGAGTTTGGAGGGCTCAGTGGTCTTGTCAGTCTCGGCGGGCTTGACGGTGTCAACAGCCTCAGCAACCTTGAGCTCTCCCGCGACCATCTCCACCGCCGGGTTCACCATGTCAACCGCCCCACGGCTATTCTCCTCCTCGGGAACCTCTGCAATCGCGGGCTGAATCAAGTGCGAAATTGTTTCCATTGGCGCAGTGGCCGTTGGTCTTATCAACGCCTCGCGGGTCTTGGTCTGCAGGCTTGATTTGCGCCGATGATGCTTATGCCGGGGCTTTGCTGCAATGGCGGCAAGGGCTGCCGGGTCAGGTTCTGGGGTGGTGACGGAGACAGGGATAGAGCGCTGGGAAGCAGTGTCGGCGTCCCTTGAGATGGTGGAGGTAGAAGTGGAGGGAAAAGAGGATGTGGAAGATGACTTGTTGCCGTGATCAGAGTCTGAGGAGGTTGAAGAGTGAGTGTGCTTGTGTTTATGGGCTTTGGAGCTCTTGGATTTCCTGGATTTCTTGGTAGCTTTAGTGGCGGTGGCGTCGGAGTCGGAGACATGGGAAACGGTGGCGTGGTGAGTGGCGCAGCGCCTGGCCTTTTCTTCTGCCTTTTTAATGCGCTGTTGCTCAGCTAAGCTAGTCTTCATAGACTTTTTAAGCTCATTTTGTTCCTGGATGTGTTTAACCTTGCGTCTAATACGCTCGTTGCGCCGCTTGGCAAGCTTCTTTTCGGCTAGGCGCTGTGTCAATCTCTCGGCCTCTTCGACACGGTGCAATTCACTGACAACCCATTCATCAACGTGGCGCAAAGCATCATAAGGGGAATCCTTGTGGTCGAGGAGGAACCCTTGAACGGCGGCCGGGCTGAATCTCTCATGGGGGGTTATCTGGGCGAATTGAAAGGCAAGGCGGTGAAGGGTTTCACGGTCCCAGTGGGGACGAGGGTTTCGATATGAGGCATCAATATGAGAGGCAGAGGCATCAGAGGCGGATGCAGCAGAGGCGAATGGGTTTGTGGAAGAGGAAGCAGAATCTGAAAAGAGATCTTCCTGCTCGGCAGCTACGGCGAGGGTTTCGTCGTACATGCGAATGAACATCTCTTCGGCAGAGTCTTTGGAGAGATAGCCGAGATATATCTTTTTGTCGACGCGGCCGGGTCTCACGAGGGCTTCATCGAGATCTTCGGGGATGTTGGAGGTCATCAACACGATACGCCCTTCCTGTGAAGTCACGCCATCAAGAACATTCAGAAGCCCGGAAAGCGTCACCTGTCCATAAATTTTGCCGTGTTCTTGGTCAGACTCTACATCATCCTCTGATGACAAGGATTCCTCAATCACCCCTTTCGTCTCCGCCGTCGGTTTCATGATCCCCTTTCTCTTGATCCCCACACAGTCAATATCCTCCAAAAGTACCAAACACCGCGGCGGCAAGGTCACGAATAGTTTGTCAAGATCAGAGTCTTCACACAGCCCAGGCAGGTGAACCAGATGCAGATCGAGCTTGAAGTGGGCCGCCAACGCCAAGGACAATGATGTTTTGCCGGTGCCGGGGGGGCCATAGAGCAAATAGCCACGACGGTAGGGGATACCGCGAGACATGTAGAAGCGGCGAGTGGATGGGTGAAGATAAGTGGTGATGTCGCGGATTAGCTCATCCTTCACCCTCCGGTCAAAGTGCACTGAATCGAGGGATCTCCGCGGCCGCAACACGGAGACATTCCATGCATCACTCCGCCAACCACCCTTTGTCGTCCGCACAGTCACAAACTTGTCTGCTTGTTGGTCTGCAAATTCCCGGCAAGCCCCTAGAAATCTCTTCACCGGCGCCACACTGCGTCCTAGACACATGACAACCAGCGGGTCTTCACCCGCGGCTGCATCTGCGTATTCGGTTCCAACGCCGTACCCGGTGTGCGGGACATAGTTTGAGCTCTTGTGCTCGATGGAGTCACTCTGGACGCGGCGAACGACAAAGATGTTGCGTTCAAACATGAACCAGACGGTGCTAAAGGTCGGGAGATACTGCACCGGTGGTCGTCGATCAGTGGAAGAGGCGAGTGTAGTGGACCCCGAAGTGGCGGCATCGCGTTCCATGTGGCGGAAGTACAAAAAGGCGTCAGATTGGGTAGTGGACGACTTGGCGGAACGGGCAGTGAGGATCCTAGAAGCGGATGGGTTCGAGGAAAAGGACAAGGCGGCTGGAGACCGAGGTTTCAATACATGGGCGCCTAGCCAGTTGATGACTTCTCGGTTCAACTGATCGTGGGCGGCAATGGAGATGCTGGCTGTGAGAAAGCGGGCTACCCACCAGTAGAAGCGACGGGCCATGTTTTGGACATCGGAGATGGCACCGGAGAGGAGGCCGCAGATGGTTAGGGCCATGGCGAGTTTGGTGATGTCGATGTGGAGCCAGCGGGAGAAGAAGGAGTGGAGGGTGGCATAGCCGGGGGTTGATTGTTCGAGGACATCTTGGAGGGAGCCACCGGAGAGGAGGGAGGTGGTTACGAGGCCCATGGCGCCGGTGGTGGGGGAAAGGCGGGAGAGAGTGGAGGAGTCCATGTTAGTGGTGGTGTTGGGGGTGATGATGAGTTTGAGATGGGGGCTTTCGGTGTATTGGTGGGGGGATTTTGAAGAAGATGATCCGGCGGAGACGACGGGGAGGCCGCTCCCGGTGAGACCGGGGGGGCTTTGTGTGTTGGTGTGTGTGGGTGTGTTTGTGTGATGGACAGGGCCAGATCAAATGTGCTGGCGGCGATGATTGCCCCAGATTGGCAGTGGTTGTGTTACCGGAATTTGGAGGGAAGGGTTTAACGATGGGGTTTCACCATGTAAGAGATTCCAATGTTGTGAAGACGAAGGAAGAGGAGCAAGCGTGGGAAAGAGGAGATGAAGATGGGAAAGAAGGAGATGAGAATGAGATGTAGTGGTTTGTATAGCAAATGGTACTTGATCTGTGCGTATACAAGGAGGATTTGTCGTGTGAAGATGGTCTTGGATTGATCTTCGGGAGGTCGTAAAAGTACAGTTGAAAAGAACAAGAAAAACAAGACAGAAAATCGTGATATTCGTAAGCCGTCGTTATTTTGGGCCGTACGAAGGAAAATCAGGGAAATCAAGGAGATAAACAGGAAAATATACAAAATGAAATAAAAATAAAAATAAAAGTTGGGCTCCGAGAAGATGCAGATTTAAACTGCAGGAAAAACGGGGGAAAGAAATAAAAGAAGAGACAAAATAATAAAATTCATAATTTTATTTCTTTGGTTATAATCTGATGACTGGGTCAAATAACATGTCTTGTAGAACGTGGAAGTTGACCGTGGGCCCCCGGCCTCTGGATGTAGGGAGAGACTAGGTACAAGTAGAGACCAAGTCTATCAAAAGGTATGATACTAATACCAAATATCTGTCTTTTCTAGTTTGAGATGTCATCTTGTGATGTTGTCTATTGTTTGGTGTCTTTGAATTCTGATATGGCCAAGTCCCAAAAGGGAAAGACCACATATACCGATATTCCTCAATACAGTATATTAAATAAAGGGGGCACTCACCCAACTACTCAAGAACATGAATCAAAAGCAAACAAAGAAAGAAAGGAAACCTCCTTCCGAAGAACCTCGGCAACTATACTCTCTATCTGTATGTACTTACTTACACATGGACATATGTACCCAATGTAATTATACGATAGGTTGGTAACTCGGGGGTAGTAGAAGGAGTGGACGACATGCATATATGCATGCACGTCTGCGCTGGTGCTAGTGGGTGGGGAGAGTGGAGGATGGGGAATTCAGGGCAAATGGAGGGGGAGAAAGAAGCCATTAGACATTGGGTGATTTGATGTTAAGGATAATAAGGATGTATGGAAGGGGGGATCTCCTAGAGATTTGGAACCGTGGTTATGGCCTTATAAAGAGTCTATTTACATGTTGATGTTTGTATCTATCTATCTACGACGGAACAGAAACAAGGCTGGAGTTTATCTATTTTACAAAAGCCCAGCCCAATGGTCAACTATCCTTGCCCCATCACCATGTACCTACACAGTATATATATCTAGGTACATACAGATCAAGCGGTGAGCCCACAGGGCGTTTCTTGACAGGGTATCCAGCCACATTCAGCCCAAGCTTGAGAAGCATTTTCAATAATTGTCACTCATTGATGGAGTATTTGCATAACAATACCAAACTACAGCTGTCAATGTCAATATGAACCTAAAATCTCAGTCAACGGCCAATACCTCCTGGTTCTCCCCCTGCCCTTGAACCCTTGAATCCACCACCCCCGGGCATTTCCCTCCTTGCCACCCGGTTTGACTCTTTTCCCGCCCAGGATCCAAGTCTCTTTGTGTGGCTTTGCTTCTCATGTTGAGGCTTTCAGGACGTGCACGATTTACTCTTGGTATTTGTATTTGGTAATATATTTCTTCTCGGCAGCCTCACCACAGAAAGGATTCTGTTGTCTTGTTTGTTTAGCTTAGCTGGTTGTGGAAAGTTTATTACCTTGTATGGGTTAGTACCAATTGGTTATACTTGAGGTTATTTTGTTCTTGTCCTCCAGCTTCTCCAACTGACCTATCATTTTTGACACTCGTTTAAAGCCCGACCCATCGGTATATCCTTTTCCATCTCTACCTAATCCAACCGGAAACAGGAAACACTTCAATTTCACTTGGTCAGACCATGTCGAGATGTAATGACGGCATTGATACGATGCGTTGGCATAGTTGAGGGGGTAGACAGACCAGGTAGACTGAGGTACATATGGCTTACTTGTAAAACGTGTGTCGGAATATCCCCGGGTAATCCCCAGGTATAAACTCTTGTATAACTTAGATAATAACAACATAATATACAACAACTGATCTGATACACAGTTGATATCATCCACTATTTCACAAAGTGTTTGTGGTCAAGTATAGACTGTGGGAGTGCTCAAGAACAGTAAACAAGGACAGTGTATAAATCCATCTCAAACTCTACAAAGCAGTTTATGCAGTAAACCCACTCACTCAATTTCCATTTTAACCACTTGTAGCCAACTCCGCACCATGTCTACCATAAACCACCCCATCTCGGCCCAACTCAATCAACCGCTCTGTCCCGCCTCCTCCCTCCCCTCTTCAGCTCGTCACTTTAATCCCTAACCAACCAGAGCCTGCCACACCTACAACCAAATAACATGAACAAAATCCACCAAAAAAAAAAAAAGTCAATCACCAATGCGTTGGCATATGCTGTCTGATCCTCCATATCACACTTCTCCAATTGATCAATCATATCATCAACATTGAACTCTACCGCTACTACTAGATCCAACCCTCGTAGTAGGTAGAGTCGGGGTCTGTAAAGGAGGCAGCGGCAAGGTTTTTCACCGAGAGAAGTGGTGGAGTTAGCATAGAGGCTTTGGAGAGAGGCCGGTAGTTGTGAGGAGGACGAGGGTAAAGGCGGGGACGGAGAGAAGGAGCATTCTGTGGTTTGTTTTGGTTGTTTAAAGGGAAGTCCACCTGAGAAAAGAAATAAATGAAAAAATATAGAAAAAGAAAAGAGGCCCTTCCTTGTCTCAAGGAAGTCAAACATTACGACTATAAAGTCTATTAGTAATTCAACAAAACAATATACTATCTTATATAACCTTCTCTAGACATGACAACTCGACATCCTTCAATGATATTCAAATCAACCTCGGTTAGCTCCCGTCTTACCTCGCTTACACCGCCGCCACAAGTTATTTTCAATACTTGGATATGGTCAAGGTTAACTTGTTAGGGTTGTTTGTGTTACACAGCATTGGTTGACTTACTTGATAATCAAATACAATGTTATTTTAAACTTGGAAGACAAAACGAATACTCCAAATAACTTGTATGGCTTATATTACACACACAAGATAAAAAAGAAATCCTGACCCAAACTTGAAAAGAACAATAATGGAAACCAAATAAGAGCCTCTTCCCTTTCAAATCCTCTTCCCCCTCTTCCACCTCTCCTCCTCCTCCTCCTCCTCCTCCTCCTAATGCCCTAACTCCAAATGTGGCAAATAAACCGGCCCATACTTGGTCGGCGTCGTAAACGCTCCATCCCCTTGCACCACAAAATCAACCTGCAATGTCAACTTACTCCCCGGTCCCGTCGCCGGCGGCTGCACCAATCCCAACCCTCCCATCCCCTGCTGCCCCTGCGGCTGCTGAATAACATCCACATACTCCGAGTCCATACTCGTCACCGAAATGTAGTTCCTGCGTCCCATCAGCCGCTTCAATTCCCGGTGTGTACCCGACGCATCCGTGTGGAAAATCTCCATCATGTCCTCTTTGGTATCCGATACTTCATGCATAGATTTGTGCCCGTTTTGAGGGACATAGAGGCTTTTGTTGTTGTGGAGCATCTTGAGGACGTATTGGCCCTGTGGCGCTGCAACAATGGGCGATGTAATGATTTGATACATGGTCTTGTGATCACGGGGCCGCTGAGGGTCGTGGACGAGGCCGGCACCGCAGCAGTTGACGTCACCCGAAAGGAACGTCATACGAAGTCCCTTTTGTTGCGCAATGCCCTGAAGCGTACGGATGAGATAAGTCCGTTCAAGATCCTTGGATTCGTGCGTCCAAAGGTCCTTGAGGACTTCGGCAACGTCGAGGTCTCCAAACTGGTTTAAAACGCTGCCCATAAAACCTTGTTTGCCCACTGCCTTCTTAACATGCGAGAACCCCTGCGCAACAACCTCCTTGCCACCGACGACACCGGCCACCGAACTGGTCACCTTGCCGAGAATGTTATACGTCGTGTTAACCGCCTTCTTACCCGTCGTCACCGCACTAGCCAAACTCTCGACGGCCTCCAACCGCGGGTAGATCAACGGCACTGAAATCATCATGATACAGTGCTGTACACTTGGTGGAAGCGTGGCAATCTTGGGGAACAGCCCCTGATATGTTGGTCCAGCCATGACATGTGCCATGGTGCGCTCAGAACGGCAGTCGGGGCCAACAACAACCATCAAAGGGCCAAGATACTTGACAAAGTGCCACCCTTGTCCGGTGATGGTAAACAGGTCCATGTCATCGCTTACATTGCGTAACATCTCCACCGTTGTATGGTGTTGGAACAAAAGGTACATGTCAATAGCAACGCGCCCAATGTTCTTAAAGATGGAGGAATTGTGCATGTAATCAGGATAAGATCCATATCCATCAAAGCTATTCAAGTTAGTATATATATACACATATATATACATATATATATATATATATATATATATATATATATATATATATACACATATATATATATATATATATATATATATATATATATATATATATATATACCCATCATGTAAACTTGGAAAAGTGTCAAATACTCACATATCGTGGTCGTCTAATTGCAGAATATGCGGAATCTGTGCAAAGGCTTCTCTCAGATACGGTTGATCAAAGTGGCTCGTGTAGCAGTGAAAATACGCATGAGACACATCCTCTTCATGTCTCGCCGTCCACTGCGCATTCTTTCTGTTATCCTTGCCACTGATAGACAACCACTGCTTCAACACAGGAATCTCCTTCCACAGCCGATCACCATAAATCTGATCACCAAGACCAAGCTGTACATGATAACCACCACAATCAACATTGCGCTGCAAAACATCTTTCCACATGAAGCCAACACCACCCAGCTTCGACCGCTCATTCTGAGATGTCGCGGGTGAGAAGTCGTTGCCCGAGTGCGCGATGAACCGCCAACTGACTTCATTTTTGCCGGCAACTACAAACTCATAGCGAGTGCAACCCATGTGAGACGTCACCGCATACGTCCACCTCTCAGTGCCAGATTCTCCCATCGGCAACTCAATCTCATACTTGTAGAAGCCCCATCGTTGGTGCACCGCAATACGCCGAGGAATCAGCTGTCTTGGGTTCGGAGACAAATCTATACTCAAGTGAATGTGAATTGTCGGAGGCTGCAGAGAATCCGTCACAATCATGATACTGCCGTGCCAGGTGCCCTTCTCCACGCTCATGTTGACATAACGCAGGTAAGGACCAAAGTACACTCCGTTGGTCGGCTGCACCTTGTACAGATCAACGCCCGAACTAGGCGGTGGGCCTGAGAACCCAGCAGCACTGGGGGCAGTGGAATGCGCGACGCTCATAATACTCTCGGCATATCCGGGAGTCTGTGGCGAGAACATGGGAGAGGCCATCGATGCTTTGCCAGTAAGCAACGGCGATGCCAAGGGGTTACCATAGGTTGAGGCAGTGGGTGAAAGCGGTGCCACATCATGGGTGATGGGGTTCGGACCCTTGGGAAATTCCCACTGTGTTGACTGTGTCGCTAGATGAATGTAGTAGTATTGCCCCGAGTTTTGATCCAAGTGCGCAATCCAACCCTCAGGCAAAGGCGGCGGTGAGGAAACCATAGTCATTGTTCCAGTACCAGCTTGATCATTGGCAAAGGCCGGATGAGCAGACAATCCAGCAGCCGACACGGCCGTTGCAGCCGCCATCTGAGCCTTTGTAGGCTGTTGGTATTGCTGTTGTGGTTGTTGTGGTTGTTGTTGTTGTTGTTGTTGTTGTTGTTGTTGTGGTTGTGGCCGCGTATGCTGCTGTTGCTGTTGCTGTTGAAGAGGAGGATGATGATGATGATGATGATGATGTTGTTGTTGTTGTTGTTGTTGTTGTTGTTGTTGTTGTTGTTGTTGTTGAGGCTGAACCTGAGTCGAGATAGATAGTTGAGGCTGGGCTTGGCTCACGGGAATGGGCTTCGGTGACGCAATCTGAGGTTGAGACGTACTGGGCACAGGAGTCGAGTTGGCTGAGCCATGAACACCAACAGCACCAGCAGTACCAGGTCTCTGCTTCTCTTTGGGGTAACCGTTGTTGCCATGGGAGGAGGTCACACTTGAATAAGCTGGAGGAGGAGTCTTGGTGCTCAAACGTTGAAAGTCCTGCTCCAGAACGCTGACCTGGAGATTTGAAGTATCCTGCGCAACTCCGGTAGTCTTGGTCGAAGCCGAAGTTGACGTTGAGGTAGGATTCTGTATTGGCGTAGAACCCTGGTAGACTGTGGGCGGACCATGAGGTCCAGCTCCAGGAACCTCAGTTGGTGTCCAGGGCCGAGGCACAGCTTGTTGTTGTTGTTGTTGTTGTTGTTGTTGTTGTTGTTGTTGTTGCTGCTGTTGCTGTTGCTGTTGCTGAGAAGGGGATGAGCCATATTGCGCAAGACGCTGTGAAGCAGCAGCACTCTGAGCCTGGTGAACCTGCAAGGCGTTTAGAGTTGCAGTACCAGGGATGCCACTAGCAGCATACCGAGCTTCAATTCCGCCTCCGGGAATCTTTCCAGGTTCGACAATCGGAGTCTCGGGGGGAGGAGGAGAGCCTCGGCTAGCTCTAGTGGTGGAAGTGCTAGCAGTAGAAGCAAACCTGTTGACGCCAGCGGCCTCGCCGGGCATTGACAGGTAATTCTGTGATTGGGAGGTCCCAGAAGAGCTGGTCGAGGAGCCCGTGACCGAAGCAGATACAGGGGCGGGATAATGGGGCTTGTTCAAAGAGGGGTAACTAGCGGTTGAGCTCCCAGTGGGCTGCATCAACTGAGATTTAATCGGTGCGGTCATGGGCTTGATGAACAAATCGTCATTATCGATAGTGGGACTTGAAGGGCCGGAAAGCGGCTTCGGGGCTGTTCCTCTCCGTTGCGCCAATCCCGGGCCCTTGTGTTCAGAGGGGCTGTTGATACGCAGAGAGGTATCATTGTAGTTGTGTAACGACGGGCTCGCAAATGGCTGGATCGTGGGTTTTACTCTGCTCGGGGCAGGCTCGTCGTCGTCCGGGTATGGCAGGGAGATGATATTGGCAGAACTCAGAGCACCGGACGGCAGCGCAAAGGCCGGCTTTAAGTTTGTGAACGGACCGGGTGGCGTAGATGTGGACGCGGGAGGGGTCGGGTACTTGAAGCGATCAGTTGCAGCAGGCTTTGGACTCTGGGGCTTGTGGATGCGAAGAGGCTCGATAGTTGGGCTATCGCCGTCGGGAGTACGGTTGTTGGGTCTACTGAGGAAAAGCTCCTCATCAGGGAGTCCTCTACTGCGCTCGACCATTGTGAGGATATATATAGTATGGTCTGAGACTTGGAGAATTCGGACAAGGGGATTGTGTGTAGAAGTGGATGGGATGAGCTTGGAGAAAATCTCACACAAGACCAGACGGCGGTAATGACTGATATAAAGAGCTTCTCGGAAGTGGGCGCAGTTGATATCGTGACGTCGCCGAGTCCACACGAGTCAATGGGTCTCTGGAAGTGGCCGCAGGTTGAGAAGCAAGGGATTCTTTTGTGCGTGGATTGCCCGATAGGTAGTCGTAATTTGCTGCAGGAAAACAGCCAATTACAAAGAAGCTTGAAGAATAAGACACCAACGATGAAAGCGCGCTAGCTATATGATGATAGTAACGACACGATATGCAAGACGAAGATCAATGCTGGAGAAATGCGAAGAGGAAAGAAAACTGAAAGAAAAAGAAAAAGAAAGAAGAAAAAGAAAAAAAAAAAGTCAGTTGAGGGGGAAGAGGCCGACAAAATGCAACTACTCAAAAGTTGAGGGGGAAGAGGCCGACAAAATGCAACTACCCAAAAGTTGAGGTGAATCTTTTTTGCCCGCACTCCCGATGCAGCAGTTACCTCAAATAAAATAAATCTGCACAAGTAGGTAGGTACACATTACACCACGCACAAAAAAACAAGCTCAGTTAGCGATTATCAAGCTGTTTGTCCGACAAACCGCAACAAAGGAAGACGAGAAACTATGCACCGGCGCCTACAAGTAAGTAGCAGTTGATTTTTCCTTGGCAATTATTTTTGACTCGTAAGATGAGCGGAGCAGGGAATACGGCCCTGGCGAGGGGATTCTATTAGCTATTGGCAAAAAAAAGAATATCGTAGATACCACCATAAGATAAGGGATTCACAAGGCTTCTTCCCGTTGTCTCTTTTTTTTTGGGGGGGGGGGGAAGGAACCTTGGTTGGGCCTCATCAAACAGTGAAGCTAGGCAAGTAAGTGCATACATGAAAGAAGCAATTACCTCGTCTCGGGATGTTCTCCGGGAAAATAGACATCTGTCAGACTGGCCAGTTACTTTGAATTCAGGGCATCAGATTTTGACTTGCTTTGATCTACGGCTCTCGAAGATAATGGGGGCTAAAAATGACGCTGTATTGCAGAAGATGAAAGGTGCAGGTTTTGATGTTGATGATGGGCAAGCAGGAAAAGGCCGATTTGGATTGGGATGTCCTCGACACAAACGTTTATTTTTGGTCATTCCACAGTCTTTGCGTTGTTACTGGCCATATATCTATTCTTAGCTCCGGGATGAGGGTTCCACGCGCCGGCGCTTCAGTAGAGGCAAGTGGACGAAACATGCAAGGCCAAAGAAACAAATCATTTCACAAGATAGATAAAAGTTACCCTGCTATCCGTGTGTCTTTGTCCAAAAGCTTCATGCTTCTACATCTTGTCGACTAATGACATCTCTAAAGCTGAGGGTCCTTGCTTCCCCCAAGCTTCATTGAGCTTTCATCAATTGAGCTCCAGCCAATCACAGCTTCATATTCTCCCGCGGGGCCTGGTGATCCACTATTCATGGCGGCAGCTTAATGCTTGAAAATGATTGGTTCGTGGGAAACCTTGCTCGGCGCTTAACACAAGATGAAAGACAAGTAAGAGAAATGCAGAGATAATGGCAAAGTTTGGGCGCGTAGAATGTATACAGTTGTGTAATAAAAAATACACTTTGCTGAGTATGGTTGCCAATGTAGATGTTGTGTGTAAATGTCTAAACTCTAACCCTAACGATCACATTTCTCCCTTTGTTAACCCTTAATCCTTCAAGCTACCACACGTCAGTTACATCAATGACAATAGGCTGTGGCTGAATGTGGCTGAATGTGGCGATTTGACGTCAACTGCGTCACAATTCGGTAACAACCTGATGTCGGCAAATCAGGGCCGCCAACTTGGAGCAATCCGATGTATCTCGTGAACATGAGACTAGCCAGATAATCGGAGAACCATAATGTTCGTCATCTATACAGCCTTGTAGGTACTTTGTGTTGAAGCAAAAAAAAAAAAAACCCAAATTACATACAAGAAAATAGGGCTTTCAAGTGCACAAAAACCGTCAAAGTATGACAAATAACCATAACCTGGTCATTCCATCGCAACTTCCTAAAACAGGAATGGTGGCCTGAAACGACGCGCGTCCACTGCCGTGAGGCCGCCCTCTCTCTCCGGCACCGAGACCGCTGAATGAATGCCCTAGAACTTTCCTTACAGTGTCTCTCTTAGCCTTATTGGAGCCTGTAAAATCTGAAGCTAGTGCACACCAAGTTCCCGTGGTGCACCGGGAGGTTTCCCACTCACGGCTGCCATCTACAACTGCGCCTGGAATTAGCAGGGGAAAGGGGCGTAACTTTGTGAATCTGGAACTTGGGATATTCACGGTGGAGATGGAGCAAACTTGCTGCTTCAAGCCAGAGGTGGCACAATCAGGCAAAAGGAGGACGGAAAGGAAGAGGGCCTTGTCGCCGATTTTTGCTACTTTGTCGGACTTGGGCGAGGGAGTGACTTTGTTCTTGCAGAGACTTTGGCGGGAGGGCAATGTACCTACAGGTTGCTGACGCATGCACTTGGCCTGTGAACCGTCAAGAACTCGGTATAAAAGATGGCGCGTACTTGTTGCAAAGTCCTTTTCTGTTTCTCATCAATCTTCATCTTCATTTTACTCCCTCTTAACTTAGTTTGACAAGAATCTCACATTCCAACACATCATTTTCAATCCAACTTCAATCATGAACACCAACACTACCAAACCCGCTCCCGAGTCTTCCAACTCCCCCAAGGAGCCCCAGAACTTCCACCCTTCTCCTCATTTCCGCCCCCACCACTATCCCTTGTATGGTGCCGGCATCGACCACGCTCCTCTCCCCCCTCCCATGTACGCCGTGTTTGGTCCTCCCCACCATGGTCCCACTCCCTGTTCTTCCTCCGGCTGGTCTGACTCCTTCCCTGAACGCCCCGGCCACCCTCACCACCACCATGGACCCTGTCACCGCGGCGGACCCGGCCCCGACCTGATGGATGAGCAGTCATCTCGCCCTCACCACCGTGGTCTTCCTGAAAATTATGAGGACAGCGAATGCCCCCCCACGTACGATATGTGCACAGACTCCGAATGTGAGGACGACTCTGACACCATGCGCACCCCCGAGGCCGACAGCGTCAATCTCGACCTGACAGCCCCCGACGGCGAACACTCTGGGGAGCCGCCCGCCGAGGATCGCCCCTCAAACCGCTGCGGTGGTCGTGGCGGTCGTGGCGGTGGTCGTGGTCACCATGGTCGTCACGGCTTCGGTAGCCCCGAGGGCCCCGGTGGTGATTTTCTTGCCTTTGGCCGCGATCATCATGGACACGGCCCCCACGGACACGGCCCCCATGGCAAGTTTGGCATGCGCAGCGGCGACGAGGATATGAGGTCATTCTCTCATCACGGTCGTCGCGGCCGTCACGGCCGTCACGGTAAGCATGGCCCTCACGGAGGACCAGGTGCCTTTGGTGCAGGTGGCCCCGGCGGTTCATTTGGACCCTGTGCTTCTCGCGGGTCTGGCCCCGAGGGCTTCTTTGGCTTTGGAAAGATCTCCAAGGCGTTTGGGAAGCATGGAAAGCATGACAAACACCACCATGGAAAGTTTGGCAAGTGTGGCCGCCACGGTCCCCCGCCCTTTGGTCACTTTGGTTTCCCGGGCCCGTACATGGGTGGCGAAGACGTTGTTGTCCCGCCAATGGATATCTTCCAGACGGAGTCGGCCTATGTTCTGTATGTTGCACTCCCCAGTGGTACCCGCGAGTCTGTGACTGTTTTGTGGGACGAGGACAGGTCCTCACTGCTGATCTCCACGACTATCGAGCGCATGGAGGAAGCTGACGGTGTAAAGCTTTTGGTTAGTGAGCGGAGAGTCGGAAAGGTTGAGCGGCGCGTTGTCCTACCGCCTGTTGAAGCGTTCATCATGAAAGTGAAGGAATGTGGCAAGGGGAAGGAGACGGAGGATGATATTGATATGGAGGCTGAGAAGAAAAAGGACAGACTTGCTGTTGACGGCACCGGAATCGAGGCCCGCATGCAGGATGGTATCCTTGTGGTTACTGTGCCCATATTTGAAAAGGAGTGGATGGAGGCGCGCAAGATTGACATCCAGTAGATCAAGCTGGAGATTGTCTTTCACACTGTTGATCTGATTTGATCATGCTCCGTTTGGAGTTCGCCCTCGATTTTTTTTGGGGGTTTTTTTTTGTTTCTCTACCTTGACTTTGTGCTATGATTTCATGACTTTGAATCGCTGGAGACGCTGACATCCAAGTTTACTCGTTATATCTACTTGAAACTCTACCTCAAGGTTTGTATCGGTGGCTTTGATATGTGATGCTTTTGGTGATGCATGACATGACTTGTTTTATATGGTTCTTAGGTAGTTACTTTGCTTTTTTTTTTTTTTGAAATGGTGGAAATTTCTTGTCTGCGAACAAAAACAACTGGAAAATAGTAAAATAAATTAAAAAACTCGTTACGATCTCTTCTTAGTCATAAAATCTTCTTTCTCCAAATTATATGTCATGATCGTGAAATGACCCCCATTAACTTCCTTGGTAGTATCCGCTACGAACATAAACCACCACATACGACCCTAGCTTGTGGAAAACACGGGGTCTCGTCTGCTCCCCCATAGTCAAGCCACAGAGCGCCAGATTAGTACGATGGTGGGTGACCACATCGGAATCCCTGGTGTTGTATGTTTTTTGTTAGAGTTTCTCTTGCTTTTTGGGCGTTTTCGAGTACTATAAGTGAAGTAATAATTATTCTTTTTTTAGATATCTTCATTGTGAAACTCAAAATTCTCAAAATTAGGGTTAAATTTTATTGGGGTTATCTACTCCGTTAATTGTGTAACTCCAACAAGAACCATCTCCACTAAAGACCACTCCTCTTTCTCCCCCGCTTCTTCCTGACCCAACTTCATTAAACTTCAAGTCTAACACAAGTCAACCCGAGTACATAACCCCTCCATACCACCATCTATCCGGCCGTTTCCAAAATCCCGACCTCACAACCCCAACTCATCGGCCTCCGAGTTCCCACCACTTTCCAACATGATGTCACCCCCACACCTGTCCAAACTTATAAAACTTGACCACATTAATACTAGATTTCCCCGCTACTTGATGGATCATCGCGTGAGATATACCAACAATAAGCGCGGGGAAGGGGGCAAGAGACAAGAGGAGGAAGGGGGGGGAGAGGGGACTCTTAACCTATATGGAGAACCTGTCAGAGTTGGAGACTTTGTAATTGACAGACAATTGCTTGTTCATACGGTCTTGGCATGATTATAGCCGAAATCTGGTTGAATTGAAGTTCAAATGGATGTGACAAACATGCGAGTTATTTTCTTTCTTTTTTTTTGGGCAAGACGTCAAACTCAAACTGGATAGGCAGCGTTTATTGACTAAATTAGAAAAGATGACTGATGTTGCCTTTTGGTTGACAAAGTGGGCTTGTTGTGTTACATGTTTTATACATAACCAAAACACATTTGTATTTCTTTTCATAACTTTACTTTTTGTTATTTTTGTCAATTCATGCTCTTGCTTAAGAGTAACTCGGTTATACATATATATATTTGATTCAAATCCCTCCCTCTTCTTGGTATATTTCTGATATTGGGTATAGATAAAACAAATCAGAAACACAGGACTACCGACATCCCCTCTCCCCTCTCCCCCCCCAAAAAAAAAAGAAAAATTTTTTCCACATGATTCAGCCTCACGTGACAACCGTGAAGTGATCATTCTACATCTCAACGCTCAACTATGAGAGGAGATGGTGTATCGTGGTAGGCGTGAGCTGCTGACGCCGCGTCCTCTATAATATACGAACTTGTGGTCATCATCCACCAAAGGCATCAAGGGCGGGTGTTAGTAAGGGAATTACTGCCCTGATCGACCAGCCAACTCGGCATTGGTCTTATTTTCAACAACAATCAGGCTTCACTCCCCTCGGCCCTGTTTTTTTTTTTTCTCACCACAGTCCCCTCGGTTGTTGGTTATTTCCGTTTGGACCCCCTCCGATATCCATGTTCGCACTCATCCCCATGCCATGCACAATTGGTATATTGCCAAACCCTGGAATCGACGCCGGCATCGCTCCATTCATTGGCTGCAAAACACCTTCGGAATGATGCATCATTGGTGTTTGCGGTATCCGAGCGTTTGCTCCCGCCATGGCCGCCGCGTTTACGGATTGAATGGTGTTACCGCTACCGTCATGCCACATGTCCCAATCAAACTGGGCGACGTCGAGGTAGCCACCGAGTATTTGATCAATGGATGGATCAAGTGTGTTGGGACCGGGTGGGACAAGATCAGGGTTTGTGACTGTGGTGTTGGGATTGACGTTTCGATGCATGCCCGTTGGCATGCTGGACATTGGCGCAGAGAGAGATGATGGGATCGGGGGCTCTGCCATGTTATCACCGGCAGAGCTGTCGCTGGAGTATGAGGGAAGACGAGAACGGATTTCGAGGATGCAGTCGGGCGTGATGGCTGGTTCTCCAATGGCTGTGAGACTACTCTCACGAGTATTCCAGCCTCTAAGTAAGAATGTACCTAGTTGCTGGTTGTTCTTCTTGCTCATGTCGTAGAGCTCCGGGTGGTAGTGGTAAGTATTATTCACAGCAATCCAGGCACGCGCGACCCATGGACCATCTCGTCTTTTCATCAGCTGTCCGGCCACCATGACCATGACATCGGTGGAGAAGTGAGACTTGGCGAACCAAAGAAAGTTTAGACGCTCAAGCACGGCATAGAGTTCAAGATGAGACTCTAGATTCATCGTACCAAGACGGAACATGTTGTCTTTGAAATCAAAGCCTTCTGGTTGAGTCTGCGACTCGACAGGCGGCATAAGGATCTCTACCAATTTATTCGTGATGAATTTGATCAGCAGCGATGCCGCTTCGTGCATTGGCCCAGCGGTGGGATCAATGTACTTTTCTGCCAATGATTCAATGTTCTTCTGGAAATCGCGTACCCACGCACGATACTTTTGCACCAACTCTTGATCAATGCTGTTGAGCACCCGGCCATTATGCGGATCAACACCCATCATAGCCGCCTCAAATCCAGCCATACCATGGCTTCGAATCATAAAGCGTCCAAGCTCATACGAAATAAGAGCAAATCCCATTTCTGTAGGCCCCTCCCGTGAACTTACCGGGTCACTACACCCCGGGAAGAGATCTGCGTCGTTGACGTTGGATGGCAGTTTCGTGTCCCAGTAAGAGGGAATAACATTGGTGCTCATACCCGTCATGAGTGCATAACCGGCATCGTGTAGCACCACCCACCACCAGATTCTGCGTCGCATTTCAGTTTCAAAGGGAGTTAGACCTAAGACCTCGCCGTCACGATGAAGGCCCATCTTTTGGGCAATGCGCAGGGACATGCCACCAAAAATCCATTGAGAATGGGGATCACATTTTCCAGATAATGACATCTGTTGTTTTTTTTAAAAAAAAAAAAAAATTAAAAAAAAAATTAAAAAAAAATCAGGTCAGTAAAAATAGAATGGGGTTTTATTGGAGATTTTGATATGCCCCGAAACTTACGGTGTAAAGCGCAAGACCCTGCAGGATAGGGATATCATAGGTTCGCATAAAGTTGACGTTGGATAGGGCTGTTCTCACACCATGTGAGTACTTTTTCATCGCCTCATCTCGTGAGCTACCAAGCATTTGATGGCACTCGGAATCAGTCAAAGTGTAAACAGCTACATTGAAGATGGCGAATACCAGGGGTTGGTAGTTTGCCGGGAGATTGGCGCTCGAGTATCCAGCCGCATCGACAATGTAGCGTTGAATGGTAGGAACATGAACAATCTTGGTCAAAGGGTTTACACGATCCAGAAAGACCTGCCACAAACGAAACATTTGCACAGGCTCTGGTTGAACGTCGCGGAGAGACATGGTGGAGTAATCGGACATCATGAGATCAGTCAGCTCATCGGGACTTGTGCTATCAGATGCCATGCTGTTGTCTTCGCCGGGTCCAGAATCTTCGGTGTCGATAATTTTGCGCATAGCCGTGAGCTAATTATGGAGTTGTGGTTAGTTCTGAATTTCTGTTCTGTCTCTTCTTGTCTATATATTTGTATGCGCTCTGAAGCATGCTGAGAGCCTACCTCATCGTAAAATTTACTCCATAACACACTGTCGGTGAATCTAGTTGTGCCATCTTCCATGACAACTCTTCCCGTTTGTGTGAATCCAGTGGAGGTGGGCGGATAAGGCGCAAGTTCTGTGGTGTTGGCTGTAGGGGGGTTGGCGGCACTGGTAGCGGTTGGCGGGCCACCAGAGGCATAGTAAGTCTTTAATAACTCTTCGCATCGAGCCAATCGTTCTTGGAGATCTTGATTCGGTCGGCGTCGTTTCCGCGCAGGCGCAGGGATACTGGGAGTGCAAGTGGCATTTGCCTATACGATTGAATTTTTTTTTTTTCTTGGTCAGAACAAAAAGGTTTTTGAGATGACAGCGACAAACTTGAATAGGATTGTTTTTTTGTTCTTTTTTATATATATGTTTATGTGGCAAGGAAAGCAAACATACCTTGATACAGTTGGAGCAAGGAGAGTTGCGATCGCATTTGATCTTTCGATGTTGGCAGAGAACACAAGCCAGAATTCTAGGAGCTTTGGATTGTCCGTTGCCAGCCGCGTTGACACTGGGGGTTGGTGTAACGGCTTCAAGTTGTCCGGGTGTCTGGGCGGGTGTCTGGATGATAGAGTCGTCAGGGCTCATGACTGACAAATCAGAGAAAGCCCCGGGACTGGGTCGGACAGGACTGTTGTCGCTCATGAAGGGCGACGATTTTCCGTAGCCAACTCTTTTGATAGTAATTGGGATAGTGGAGCTTCAGAGTTGAGCGTGTGTGTGTGTGTGATTATTACGATAGGCGGTTACGCGCTGATGGTCGATATAAACTAAGGAGTCTAGGCAATGCAGGTTTGTTTGGTGTGCAGATAGAGGTTGACGTTGTATAAAAAATACTATGGATTTATCGTGGTAGCGGTGTATCGGAGGCCTATAGGTGGTCGAGAGAGCGGATTTTGGGAAGTGATTGATAGATGGCGGGGTTGAGTTTTTGGCTGTAATGCTGAATAGAAAATGGTGGCACGGGAGAACCGGAGTTGGGTTATAGAGGCATCCAGTGCGGAAAATGAAGCAAAAAAAAAAAGGGGGGGAAATGGAAGCTTGGAGATTCGATATAGAGTATGTGTATGCGACGGTATATATATATATATATATATATATATAAATCAACGAATGCGATGGACCGAGCAATGTAAATGATGATGGTGGAGGCGATGCATATGATGTCAGCGCAAAAAGACAGGAAATTAAGAGGAAGAAGAAAAAAAAAAAAAAAAAAAAAAAA